>VXBN01003421.1:2611-15756 GCA_013397395.1 Sinosuthora webbiana | reverse complement strand
TGTCCCTACCGGTGACAGGGGGTGTATGAGATTTATTAACCTATTAAAGAAATGTGACACATAAAGAAATACGACAGCATAATCTTTCTGTCACTCAGCTCAGGTCTCAGATCTCCTTTTGGTGAAGGATGGAGAGGCAGAGCATACAGCAGAAAGACTTTTGTATTTCTATAAAAATGAAGAATGGCAGAATGATTGTTTCCATCACCACTTCCCACCTCTCTGCAGTCACTCTGCCAGAAGTCTTGCATGAAAATATTAAATCCCTTGGGGTGCCCTTCCCTAGACTTCATCTTGTGCCTCTGTGAACACTAATTTATTAGGCTGTTCTATTAACACTTTCAGAATTTTTGGCTGCTTTGGTGGGCACATACCACTGCCTTTCTCATTTATTCAACAGAAAATATGGGATACCTTTTACTTTCATCCCATACATCTATCTTCACACACAACAATTATAGATCAAAGTATCTTTTCTAGTTATATGACACTTTAAATATACATGAAATTGGAGAAACTCTGAACTCTAGAAGGTGTAATAAATAACTTATTATGGAGTTTGAATGCAAATGGCAATACCTGAGATTTGAACTCAGTTTTTCAGATATATTTTCTAGGTAAAAAGCCTTTGCTTTGTTTTTTCTAGTTTATTTTAATTGATTTTATTACCTTTTATTCTACTTCTATACTTAAATTAATTCAGATCTGCTTTTTGGAAAACAAAAAAAATTTTATGCTTTAGCATAAAAATGGCGCTGACATTTGGGGAGTGTTTAGGCAACAAGTGTTTTAGCGGGGGAACCATACTATTCTCAGTAGAGTCAACAGAGTCTGCTCATCAAGCAAGGTCTTCAGCAATACAAGAAGGGTTTTATAATCCAAAATCTGTCCCTCACACTTCTCTCCTACAGACTGTCTAACACAGAAACAGGACTTCTACCTACAAAGTACTGGAGTATGTAGATATCCTGAAACTTATGAATACCTGCTTTTGATTCAGTGGGGCCATTCAGATGCTCACTGTTGAGCATCTGTCTGATCAAGTGCACCTAGAAACCGAATCCTAGGCTGAGCCAGGGTACATATCCTGGTATTTCCCTTACTCTAGAAGAGATTTAAACAGAAATAGGCTTACCATATTTTTTTATTTTTCAACGGTTAGAAAAGTGCTGATTTAATTTTCTATTGAAAAATAAAAATTTGATTTTTAGGGAGTAACACTACAGAAGCTCAACACTCTGCTTGGTTCCTCCTTTTTTTTCTTTTTTCCTACAAATGTGAAATGAGCTGTTTTCATTATTATTAAGTTATTAGTTTTAAAATTAGCTGTTTTCCCCCCTCCTTTCCATTGAGTAACAATGTTCTTTCAGTTCTTTGAGATCATGGCTCTATTTCACATATCAGGCATCAGGTATTAAATTGGAAGCATTCTATGCTTTTGAGATAGAATGGTTTTAATTAAGAAATATTTTAGACATAATGCAAAGGCTGACATTACTGTTCTATGCAGCAGAATGCACTAAAATTATCCCTGTGCAATCCATGCTGCTAAGTCAAAGCCCCATGCTAGTCTTTACAGATTCAAATCTGGGTCATTGCAGTGTATAGACAGCATTTACTTTAAATTAAGTAATTCCTGAGCATGACAATTTTCTATTTTCAATTTCTTTCACAAGTTGTTATGGCTATTCATTATAATGTGCTAAACATAAAAGAAGAAAAAATCTACAGTTGTAAGGGGAACAAAGCACTACAGTATGACAGAAAAGTTGACTTTGGTACTTTGTAGCCCTTTACATTCTGTGAAATATTTTGTACTCTTTAGTTAGTTTTTTTTCTGTTAACACCTAAGCAAGCATTTTATATGTGGAAATATAATTAAACAAGATTTCTGAAAATTAAATGAAACTGAAAAATGTCTAAATAGTGCAAACAGTAATGACAGATCACTTCATAAGGATAATATTTTGTTCTTTCTTGTACTTTTGCAAACTTTTAAAAGCTGCTTTACATTTGTATTCAGATAGTGTCAAGGAAAATCAAAGGAAAATCCTGAAACTGCAGGTTCTTGCAAGACCAAACATAGGCTGATGAAGGTGTGAGGTTAATGTACCTGATTTGCAGTCTTACGCAACAGAAAATTCCATAGTCAGCTCTTAAGTACAAATATTTTTGTATTTATATGAAAAATAGTGATGGTGTACACATTAAAAATGTTTGCAATGAGTAGGCTTTATACATTATTGATAAGAGTCTTTAGTAGAGGATAGAGCTACCCCAAGGATGAATTTAGACCAAACTACTTTTTCTGAGGTACTATGCATAATAATTGTAATAGTAATTTGTCATTCTTGGCAGACATTCATCTTTGCACACAAACAGCTTCTTATCAATTCCTTTTCTTGGGGGAAATAGCAGGGGAGATGATTTTTTTCATAGCTAATGTCAGCATCTGTGATAGATCACGGTCCTTATTTTACATAACTCAAATTTTGTTGACTTCTTGCTAACCTCTATAATAGTTATATAGCTCTGCATTCCTATTGCCTACCATTAAACTTTTTAAAGTGCCTGGCTAAATTGGAAAATTTTTCCATAAACCCTTTCTCTTAATTTCTTTCTTTGAATGTCTGATTTTAATTAATTTGGCTTTACAAACAAAAAACTGTCTAGTTCATTCAACACACAACTTTTTTGTTAAGCAAATGGTAGTGTGTTCCACATTTCTGATAAAGCCATAACAGACACAAGAAATTCAAGAACTATCCACAGTGGACTTTATTCTTGTTTGCAATTTCTCTGTAGTCCATTTTCCTGAGCTCAGAAATGTCAGATTCTTCTTAGGTAAGACTGCAATATTTCCTTTCCAAAAGCTCTTATGGGAGTGGATGTGAAATGCATGAAGTGAGAAGCATTTGTGCAAACAGAACATGATCCCAAGTGGAAGATCTTTCTGTATGGATTATGTCTAAAGTGAGTTGCCTGGCCTTAGGAACTTGCACGCAGGATATATGGATCATTGTCTTCAGTTAGGGGCTAGGGAGAAGACCAGAAAATGAGCCAAATTTATCTATAGACTTCAGTCTACAACAATACTGGCACAAAATATTATTGCTATAGATTTGTTGAAAAGTATAAACTGAAGATAATTCAGCCGTTGGAATTTCCTTTTAGGGCCAGTGGTATCAGGCTACATTATTATGATATTTCTATAAATGATGGTGACGTGTTATAGGACAACCCATCCTATATAAAAAAGAGGATTATTGTTCTTTCTAAAAAAAAATATTTTTGTAGTGTGTGAGGTGATTCATAGATTTGTGTTTATTTTAGATCATAGGTGGTCAAGGGAACCCTTTCTGGTCCATATCTTACAATATGTACAACACAGATAATACAATGAGAGTTCACACTATTTTGCTAGGAACCCTCTGAATTATTTCAGTTATTGTGAGACTACACCAATTATTAGCCCTTGTGTGGAAGGGAGCTGCAATTTCAGAGATGGATCAAAACTATGATCAACAATGACATTTCTTGTCTGCTGAATAGAAAGAACGTGTTTCAAAAAATATATGACAGTGACCCTACAGTATGAAAAGTGGGAAACATGCACTCTGAGAGTTATTTTTAAAACTGGCAGTGTGAGATAAATAGGATGGTGATTCCACACTTAATCATTTTGTGTAATTTTCCCACTCACTTCGCTCAGTATTTTATTTATTTTGAGCCTGCTCAGCTTTGCCAAAAAGTTGTTTTTCTTAATTTATCTGTCACTAGTTTTAACTCATTGTAAATTGTCATTAAATTTACTTTAAACAGAATCAACTATATTTTAAAGCATAAACATGGAATTTTTTATTGTATTCTATGTACACAAAGACAATGCAAATGAAACAAGGATCAGATGCTTTGTCTAGGAAATGAGTTGTGGGGTTTTTTGCCAGTCAGTTTGGCACTAATCTTTAGACATTATGCACATATAAATAATGCTACATATTGACAGAATGAAGGTGCCACCAGAGATTAAGGCATGGAAAGTGCTTTTTTTCTTATAGTACTTTTTATTCTTTTAAAAGTTTGTGTCCCTTTGAAAATAGCTCCTGTTGTAACCATTGAAGTTAGGGGATGTAGCAGGTTGGCTTGTCATCAAGAATGAATTCAGGGAAGCAGCTGAATAGACTTTAGACTTTATGTTTTTTGACAGGATCCTCACAATTAGCTTCTTACTAAACTGATAAAGAACTTTATATTTGAAAACGTATTTAGGGATGTGGTTTTGAGGTCCTTCACCTTGTTGCTATTGCAAATGTTGAAAAATCTTTTCCTTTTGAAAACCAATTCAACATGCTACGACTGTGTGGTTAAGAAAAAGGTAGAACACTAGAATAGGACAGAATAGGTTATCAAAATTGCCCTTCTCTCTATAACATAAGTTTAGATAGTTTAATTGTCATCACAAATCCTTTGCTTGCAGATTTTATTTCATTTCTGTCAATTAGGCCTTCACAGACACAAGTGATACTTCATATTTCATCAAAAATGCCCGTTTCCTCCTCATATCAAAGCAAAAGGTGAGATGAGCTGATAAAGTGCCAGTGTTTTTCGGACTAAATTTCTTTCTTTGTCATTAGTTTTTAAGGTTTAGGAAATAACATCATTGTTTCATATTTCTCTGAAAGAGTCCTGCCATAATGCAGGCTTCACTGGTGCACAACCCTACTATACACTGGAAATTAAATCAAATATCTTGTTTCTATGTCCTTAAATTAGAGGGAGTGGTTTCAAGGTTCTTATTCTTTGGATTGTCAGAAGACTGGACAAAATCACTACTAAAATAATGTTGGCATTGAACATATTACCTGGCGTTTTGGTTGTCATATTATTTCCAAGAAAATAAAACAGAACAAAAACAATCCACAAACCCACAAAACCAAAATAGGAATGGGATTTAAGAGATTTAGCATCAATGATTCATGGTTCAGACTTTTAGTGTGATCTTTAGGAAAGCCTTAAAGTGCTCTTTCTTTACTTCATTATTACTATGGTAGAAATGCCTAATAGGTAAGTTGTTCAGGAAGGCTAAATTTGCCAGATTTTTATAAACCATCTAAAAAACATTCCAACATCATCAGCTGGAGTTCTATAACAGGGATTCAGTATAAGGGTATTTATTGCATATTCCTCAGCTAAACTGTCTCCTCTGCAATTAAGCAAAGAAAACTTGGAAAACATCTTAATTTAAAAAATGAACTAGTTGCTTTTACACTACTTCATTTTCTAGTTAACTGTATCTACTCAAATGTCAAATGTGGGTTAAAGAGAGAATTATTATTCATGACCAGTTATACATAAATAACTGACATGTAAGCAACAACTTTAAAGCAAGGCCAGATAATAAAGCTAGCAACAGTTGATGCAACACTTCTAAATTTTTTGGGGGTGAACTTTCACTTCTGGATTTTAATTTCTTTATTTTTCAGCATTTCTTCAGTCTAGAAAAGTTACCCCACAAGGCAAGTGATATCAACAAATCACATTTCATACAAAATCTGTGTCTTGGGCTGCTTTCCAACATTTCATATTTTCTGCAACGTAGCAAAAGCTGAATTAAATGTCAGAGGTCTTGCGTTCTGGTCATCCCCCTGCCAGAGGTAAAACATTTTGCTAGTGTTCAAGCCAATTCAGCCAGCTATTATTGTTGAACTCTCTGTGAAGGTGCTGAAAGAAAGGCCTTCAGGAATTGTGTGGTGCAACAGCCCAACTGGTTCAGAATTCGTACTGTTGTGCTGACACTTACCCATATCTATTTGTCCATAAAAGGTTATGTAGGATAGACAATGCTGGAAATGACCAGAGATACTGGGAGAGGTTCAATCCCAGCTAGGTGTGTGGGTAGCTGTTACTGCCAGGTCAATCACCTAGCCAGAAAAATCCAGTAACATTTGTTGATGCATCCATTATGTAGGAGAAGGGAATCTGACCTTAGAGGACCTTAGAATATATTTTATTGTCCTTGTGGCAGATACCCATGATAAAATATCTTATCATTGTGATGAAAAAACCCTTGTGGCAATTGTGTTATTGCAAAAGTTCCTCTCCAGAGTCATGAATGAAAATTTCAGCATTACTCTTCATTAGGATTTTTATTGAGTGCTGCAAAGAGAGGAGACAAACAGAATTTGATTTTGGGGTAATCCCAGTGTAATGAGGGGCTACATATTTACCTGGGAATGTTCCAGATGAGATGTTGTCTTTTAAAGCCTGATTGATCATTTACAAATTCTGGCAGCTGATCACAGAGATCTCAATGAAGGCAGAAGTAGTTGTTTTCCAGCAGTGTTTCTCCTGGGCAAAGGACAATTTCACCAGCAGCTGTTCATCCCTGAAACATTGTGAGCCTGGGACCATGCACATGTGCCTAGAGAGTAGATGAGTGAAAAATATATTAGGGGTGTACTGTGTTCATGAGTTGCAGGCCTCTGCTTCTGAAAGGTGTTGCATTGATTATGTAGCAATGAGGACCCTCTGTGTGTCACAAAAAGCCTATTTGAACAAACTATTTGAGAAGTTTTTAAAACTGGAAAATTAGTTTCATATATATATGTATACATGGACACTCATACCAATGTTTTTTCTTTCCAAATGTCACAGCCACAAAAGTTAACCTCATACTCAGTGAGTCATGGTTGATTTATTTCATTTTTCTGGATAGAAATAGCAAGATGATTTTTTTCTTATTGTCTAGCTGGTTTAGAATTAGGATAGCATATATCTGAGGCTGTGCAGGCTTTGGATGCTAAGGAAAGTCCCAAGAGGTGGATTCATGAGTAGACAGCAGGTAAGGCAGTCAAAGGGACACATCAAATTTGTCACAAGGTAATTTATCACCTGATTGTAAAATTTTTCACATGGCTCTTACCCCTACAAAATGACTGTAAGTGTTTACATGTATAAGGTAGTGGGAATGTTCTGTCTGCATAACAGAAATTCTTCATTATATATCCACCTCATATGTTTTCATTCATTTCTATAAGATTTCACTTCAAAATAGTTTGAGTTGTGCTGGCTGTAAGTGAATGTAAACTTATTATTGAAATAACAAACAGAAAACCCCTTATGTCTGAAGAATGAAACATTGTTTTTTCCTTGTGCCATCTAGTATCTATGCATGCATTTAGCTAATTAACTATTCACAGAATAGTTGTTTGACATTCCCAATAGTTATGCTCTTTATCTGACGATTAGTGTTATGCTTTTGAAGATAAAGCCACAGAAAACCAAAGGCAGGCACATATATCCAACAGCTCCCTATATACTGCAACAAAAGCAGAGACCAAAATGTTCTGCACAGATATGTATTTCACCACTACTTCCACAATCCAAAGTTCAGTGTCAAGTATGAGATCATAAGCAAATTTTCCATTGTTCTAGTCGATGGGAAGAAGAAAAACTCAGTTTTTATTTAAAAATTATACAAAGCAAACACTGTGAATGAGTCTATATGCTATGGTTTCATCAGCTAATTGACTGTTGGAGCAGTATTTGAAGTGGCAAAGTAGACTGACGGGGAAATAAATCTTCCAAAAATATTCTAAATTTAATAGAAATGACTGAGAATGAAGAAAAATGTAAAACTATTGGAACTGAAATGTGGTAATAAGATTTGGACCTCAAGCAGACAAGGTTGTGTAGGATCTTAAAAGTTCTAGTCTGAGGTGGAAATACAATCCTCTGTCCATTCGCATTCCTTTGGGCTGTTTTTTTCTAGACAGTTGCAAAAATGATAAATGTTCTCCTAATGTTCTCTTTCTCAAAGGTTATGCAATAGGAAATCTAAATGATCTAAATGATCACGTGCTGATATGTGTAGCTTTGACAACGGCTATTACTTATTAAATACATAATTTCAATATTTTCTAAAAGAAAATGTCTAAGTTGTTGGCCCCATTAGTATCTGAATATGTTCTAATAGTACTACTATTTTATTAATATTAATATTTATATGATTGTTACAATGCTATGTTCACCATATTTACTCCCATGAGAGGTATCCTAGAGGTCAGCTACAGGTGATGTGTTTTTGAAATTTGCTTCAGAAATGCTTAAGACTCTCAAGAACTATTTTATTTTATTTATTTTATATTTTTAGTTGAAAATGACCATTAAAACATCCTGAAATGACTAAAGAAAGGGTACATGAGGATTTCACAAGTGGAATTATATCTAAGAGTGAAAGGTGAATGGAGTTACTCATACTGAGCTGATATAATATGGTGCATAAAGGCCCAGTAAACACATCTACATATTATATGTGCTACTATTAGCCAATACATTTTAAATGAAAGTGAGATATGCAGCACAACTCTTCCCCTGTGTAGAAGTAACAGGAATTAGAAGATAAATCAAGAAGTGTTTTTATAAGGGAAATGTAAAAGGCTAGGGCATTTGGAAATCATGAATTTACTTAGTGGTTCATGGAACTGAAAATACAGTTATGTCATTAGTCTTAAAAATAGCTGGAATTTCCCTTGCATATCTGAGTATCCTATGAGAAATATTCACATTACCATTTAATCATACCATTTCTCCTTTACCCATATGGGTATCCAACCAAAATTTTTAAATCGTGTGCAAGTACTTGAATGCTGGACACACATTGGTCTTTGCTAGATGCATAGAGTTGCACTAAGTTCTTGTTTTCTCTAGCCCAAATATCATAGTGCTAAATAGAGACTACAAAAATATAGGGCTTTTAAAATGTGACAATTAAATTAACAAGTCATAATATAAGGAGCCTCTTGTAGATTATATGGGGGTTGTTCTTTAAATAATATGTCAAAATACTTAGCAAATTAGACACAGGCACACTAAACATCTAAATTAGGAGTTAATATAGACTGGTAAAGAACAGTTAATTGTAAACCAGGCTGAAAAAAATATTACTAAATATGTCAGAGAACACAGAAGTATAATGGAATGATTTAGCTAAGTGGTCGGGAATTACTGAAGAAAATTAATGTCTCACTTGTATCTATAAAATTTTAGGAAATGTAATTTTTTTTTAAAATAAGCACTTTCTTTATCTAGTTTTACATGTCTTAGAAAGGATGTCTGTAGTTCATCATTCCTCCAAAAGTCTTAACTACTGTGCAAAAATACACTGTAGTTCCTGCATGACTTTTGGTCTAAATATAATCAGATGTCATCTCCTGCTATTGACAGCCAACTAATGAAATAACACCAAGGTCCTTGCAAACGCAGCTGAGATCCTGACAGATATTGTTAGAATATGAGGTCCAGATTGACCCCAGAAAGTAGAAATACAGCTGTGAAGACCAAGAGTGTGCAACAGCTCTTCAGTCTTCAGTCCCTGCAAGCAGCTTTTGTTTTTTCAAACCTAGGAAAGAGAAGGTACCAAACAAAACAAGAAAAGATGTTAAGCTTTTTTGTACTCTTACTGCAAACCAACAGGGCATTCTCCACATCTCTGCAGCTAATGGCAATTTTACCTTTAAAATAGACACCTTATTTCCATTAAGGAAAAAAAAAAAAGGGGGGGGGGGGTCGAAACAGATGCTCTCTGGGCTCAGCTTTGTAGATATGAAACTTGTGCAATTAAAATACCAGTTACTGATTTTTCTGATTCTTTTGCTTTTCTAAATGATTTAAGTGGGTCATTCAGTGAGCAAGAGCTTCCTACCAATTTCATGTAAGTGGAACCTCTTGCTTTAAATCTAATGTAGCTAAGTAGAACCAGCAATATATAACTGTTTAATGTGCACCTGAGAACTGCTCCAGAGCAAGGATTTTTCCTTTAAGTACATTGGATAGGGCACATAAAAAACCTTCTATCTTCAGTAATTGGCTTTGTATGGGGAAATTGTTTCCTTATGTGGAGACAATTTTTCCTCATGAGAAAGCTGATTAGATCGCAACTCATTAACAAGAATACCTATGTTACTGAAACTTTCTCTTAACCACAGGTAAGGCTCACAGTGACCTACTTCTATTGCTTTTAGAATTCTCAGATTTTTCATTTTTATTTGAGTGCTTACCTTATATATGATTGGCTGCAGGATAAGACAGTCTCACAGTCTAATTTTAGATTGGAAGATGCAGGTTTTCTTCTGTGAGAAATAAATTCAAAAATAACTTTTTAGATCATAAGATGCTGGCAAGTTTATGGACATAGCTCACATTTCCATTCTAGCAGTTGAGAAAAGGGAAAAGTGATCTCGAACATTTATAACAGCATTCTGATTCTTTGTATTCGGATGAATACGTATTTTTTCTGCCTCTGGCCCCAAAGGAGTTCTTTCTCAGGAAGTTTTTCCATTGCTTTTATTGCCAAAAACAGTACTTCTTTCTGGAAGATTCTGTAGAATTGAATGGGCATTAAAAAGAGAGATTTTGGAGAAATATAATGAGTTTTAAAGCAATTTCTGTGAATACCTAAATAGTTTTATACAGAATTATTCATAATTTATTTTTTTTTTCTTTGTCTGTAAAATCCTGTAGTATAAATACAATTTTCTACCACAGATTGGCTGGAAAATTCTGAAGAGACTGCAGTATATATTAATTGCTATTGGGTTTTTTTGTCTCTCTCTCATTGAGAAATGAACTTAAAGCAAGTTATTGACATGTATTATTAAGAGATTCCTAATGTATGGCAACTTTGGATTTCTGGAGATTTCTACCTTTTTCTGGCATGAGTAGAAATGGATTCTATTCAGTGACTAGACAACAGTATTGCTGTATCTAGAGACAGCGAGTGATCTAACTGTGCAATGAAAGACGTGATCCAATGGAAAGACATCTTTCTGACATTTTTTCCTTGGTTCTCCTTGAATTATTCTCCAGGCAAACTTAAAATGGCACTTTTTGGTCTGGTGATCGAATGATTTACGTGAACTTCCACCTGAGCATTGAGGCATATTCAGACGATAATTCAGAGATCTATATTTAAATCATCTTGCTTCAAGGCTTGTTCTTCCTTCAGATTTCACAGTTTGGATTTTTAACTTGGTGCTTGCAAGTAACCTGATGAGCACAAAATGCATGACCCTAGAGATGTGCTTCAGCATCATGGAAACAGTTGTTTAGGTCAAGGCACTGAACTGGTACTGGTCAAGGATTAAGATTTCCACAAACTTTGTTCCAATATAGAAACACTAATTAAAAGGGCCTTTTTAAATGGACTTTTTAAATTAAACCGAGATTGAATCTATAATTGTACTTCTGAACTGTGGAAATGTTCCAAAAGAAAACTTCTATTTGTTAGGTAATATTCCTAAATGACAGATTGTCAAGTCCCTTAAAAGAAAGCAAGCTTATAAGCTTAAGCTTTGTGATCAAATCTAGTACCTCCTGAATACTGGCTTGCTGAATTGATGCCTTGGCTATCATGTGTTTTGCAAAAAATATATAACTCATGGCCTTTTCAGAGATCATAAAACAGAACTTTTCTTTGGTAACAGGCATGAGGACTACAGAGTAATTCTTTTGAACATTAAGAAATGAAATAAAATTACTTGCCTAATGTGCAGATGGTAGTTTCTATGAATTCATATGTAACTATTATAAAGAAAAGCTTGATTTCTCAATGTCAGGATATAAATATCTTAATTAATTATATTGAAAACTAAAATTATTTAATTTTCTTTGTTTTCTTCTATGCTCTTCTAGGAGGAGCTGTTTGGTTTAGTTTTTTTACCTCTGCAAGCTGTATTTCTCAAGTGCACTACACCTTCAAGTAGCACCAAGGCCAAAAATATCTCATTCCAGTTGCATTCTCTTACCACAAGCAAGACTGTTCTTCATCACAGCAGTAACAGTTATTAAGAAGGTGACTTTATACAGGACCACAGGAGGGAATAAAACAAATAATTCTTTTATGTCTCTAAATCTCATTACTGTTGCCATTAGCTTTCAATTTTTACCTGGTGGCATGTCCATGGTTACTTTAGTCACTTCTATAAAATTACTTTTTAGAAATTATCACAAAATTGTCCACAGAGAATATGTCTTCCTTCAAGTATTGGTGATTTTTCTTTTTGCTTCACTTAGAAATCAGCTGTGGTTTCTTAGGCTCATGAATCTATACACCCATGTAGTGAAAACTTGGATAGTTAAGCCTAACATGGAACCACACTGGTGACAGTGACAACTGCCCATATAGTCTCCCTACCTCTCTACTGAAACTTAAAGGACAGAGTTGCAAGGCAGAAAAAAACTTGGCATCCATGCTTTCTGCTTGTAGGGTTGAGAAAGGAAGTTGTTGCTCGTACTTAGTTATGTAGATGTTCAAAATGCAAGTTTTCAGCAGTCTTTTTTCTTGGATTCCCATGCCGAGCAATTCTTTAGCATATCCTTGACCTCCTTAGAATGTGATACAAACAAAATAAGCAATTCATCTTGTTTGTAAATTAAGAAAAATATGAGTAAGGATCAGAGAAGGTAATGTTACATGACAGAATAGAAATTTAAGACTTCAGTTTCTTTCGAGAGATTAACACAAGAGCAACACACATGTTGATCAACAGATGTTCAGTGCCTGGCACTTATGTTCAGGATAATACCCTGATAGCAAGATAGCAAAAGGACCAGATGAGCCTTTCAAAAGGTATGGTACTGGCCAATGGAAAGAAAAATGGTTAAGTTAGACAGAGGAACTTAGATCTTTTTGTCAGTCACTGTCCCAACACCCTGCTGAACTGACAGGGATAATGACATTTGTCTGCTTTCTCAGAAAGTTCTCTACTGTGTTAAAGCCACATCCAACATCTTAGGGCCTTGTCTTTAACTGTGAGGAGAGTCAAGCTCAGACTGTAGGTGGATGAAATAGCTGTAACTCTGTAACCCATATGTAACTCTGTGTTATATAGGATCAAGTTTATTGGATTTGTTGCCTGCGTTTACCTTGCTGCAGTTTTTACAGGCAGATTAACACTCATATGAAACTCTTGAGAACATAGCTTGGTCCCCAGCTGCTACCAATGCTAAGATCATGGAAACAACCTCTAAACAAAACAAACAAACAAACAACCAAAACAAAACAAAACCCCCAAAAAAACCTACTAACCAACCAACCAACCAAAAGTCAACCAAACAAAACAAAAATCTCAAAAATCCCATTGAAA
>VXBN01003420.1:0-32951 GCA_013397395.1 Sinosuthora webbiana | reverse complement strand
TTCCCCTTTCCTTTCCCCTTTCCTTCCCTTTCCTTCCCTTTCCTTCCCTTTCCTTCCCTTTCCCTTTCCTCTTTCCTCTTTCCTCTTTCCTCTTTCCTCTTTCCTCTTTCCTCTTTCCTCTTTCCTCTTTCCTCTCCTCTCCTCTCCTCTCCTCTCCTTTTTTTTTTCTTTTTCTTTTCCTTTTTCTTTTATGTTAAAAATATTACTTTAAAGAAAGACAAACTCTCCTTTTGAAAAAATGATCCTGGCCTATTATGAGGGGACCCTAAAAGGACTGGACTTTTGGGCTTTTTTATGGTATTGACCGAAATATTTCCCATGTTGCATTAAGACATATTGCAGTACCTAGGTTTTGTTCAGCAAAAATTATTCTAGAGGCTTTGCTTGATATCAGCTGTAAAAAAATATTCTTTTTGAACTTGAATTTGAACTGCTAATACTTAATGATAAAACAAATATTGAAATACCTTCTTAGAATAGGTTATTTTTACAAATCTGGCATTGAGGAATTTCCAAATGATACCATAAATTCATAGTTGTCAAAGATTTGCCAAATATTTGGAACAAACATCAACAGCAGTATTCAATAACCACTTATGAGTCTTAAAACAGTGATCATACTGTGACAGTGTAGAAGCGTTTTTAGATCTTCAGATTTGCTTTATAAAACTGAAAACACACTTTTAAAGTCTATATGTATAAAAGGGTTCAAATTAATCTGCACAAGCTCTCACAAGTGACAGACCCAGGATATGCAAAGGGGCAGTTAGCCACTTCACCTGATCTCCACTTAATTTCATAAGCTCTGCAAATTAGCCATACACCTGTACCATTTAACAAGTGATGATGAAACAAATGACATGTAGAGTTAGTCAACAGGCCATGCATTTGTGACATGTGGCAATGCAACCAGTAATAATGTGTGCAAATCCAGGTGATAATGTGAGAATCCAGGTGTATGGAAAACTTTCGAGTTCTCTGGATTTTTTGTGAGTTCAGATCAGGTCAGGAGAGACAATCCTGTGCCCAAAAAGCAGCACAGTCTGACAAAGGAGGTTGACTAGAACTAGGCTAATTCCCTTTCCAGGTCCCACTGATTTTCTACAGGCTCATTGTGGTTGGTTCTCCCTACTGGTAAAGTCCAAAAATCAAAGCAGCAAATCCGCTTTGTAAGTTCTGATTCAATGAACAGTGAAGAACTAATTGGCAAAAATTCTGCAATACTGATTGCACACAAAATTCTGTTTGTATAAAAGAATACCTCTATACATGCTTGTATAACACTGGATTGTGCCAGCAGGTACATTCACTAGTTCAGAATTTTAGATATTTTAAGTCCATTTGAACCATTGAGCCCTGGAGCAGTATGCGACATCTAAATTTAACATGAAAACTAAGTTTCCTTTATGAGTGATGAAAATTGCTCCAAAATAGAAATAAATATCAGAAATAATATTAGGAAACCTTGTACTTCACCACCCCTTTGACAAAAATGGGCAGCGTTATACAATAGTACTTTACACCAGAAAGTCAGCAGATCTCTGAAATTGTAACATAATTTCACAGTCTTTTCAAATAAAACATAAGGTACATAAGCACTGCTTCGGATAACCAAAAGTCCCAAAATTAAAATTTTTGTCCATTCCTTTGCATCACTGCTCCATCTTGTAGTGACTGCTAATGAGAGAGCCACAAGCTTATACATTACCTGAAAACTGCAAATATCATATTTGCGCTTATTTGAAATGTAATTGTAATGTCTCTGCCTAGAGCAGATTTTCAGATGTTAAATGGTTGAACATGAGCTGTAAAAGAACAAATTTCAAGGAAAAGTCAAAATATTTAGGATTTTGAAGATGGGGTCTGTGTTCAGAATTCAGAAGCGTAACAGGAATTTTAAAAAATAAATAGTTTATTATTGTTATTATTAATTATTATTATTATACAGCATTATTATTCAATCATATTGATTCATTTATTCCAGCACATATATCTAAATCTTATATTTTGTTATGATATGAAATATATTCTATAGACCTTAAGTCAGAAACTGCTTTAAATAAAGACATCATTTGACATATCCAATTTTTTCAATGTAGTATAAAACTTCATTTTAGACTGGAATTTTTCTCCCTCTCCCTTCTTTGGCCTTGTTTGTTTTGTTGATTTGTTTTTTTTATTGGCATAACATCTATGCTAACAACTATAATACTGTCTTGTTCTCCTTATGTTCTATCCAAATTAATTCTTTTCTGTTTCCCTGTTGTTTTCTTGCTGTTGCCTTCTTTACAATCTTCTTAGCATGGTTAAATCAAAATTCTTATCTATTCCTTTGAAGTTGTTTTTATACTTATGCATAATAATGGAGTTTCTTCCTCTGAAATTTATAATTCCTTTCCACCTATACAATCTATCTGTGCATCAGCTGGGGTATCAATGAATGCCCCTGTACTTGTGCTTGGCCTTGGCACACATCATCTTGCATTATTCTATGCTGGCCAGTGTCACAACTCAAGGCTTTTACTAAAAGTGCTTAGGGTGGCAAGCACTAAAATTAAAGGAATTAAATTTTAAGAAGAATTTCAAGAATTAAAATTTAACATGAGCTATTTCTAGCACTAAGTGACCAACACACACTTCCTGCAGGATTCTTTTACCTACTATCACTAGAAAGCAATAACTAAACCTTTCCCATTCTCTATTTACCTTTATTATGTTGATAGTATCCGAAAATACCAAGGAAGCCACTTTAAAAATAGGTACAAATCTGTGATAATGCTCTATAATGTATTACCCAAACTGATGACTTTTTCTAGTATATGGCCTGCTACAAAAACAATACACATTAAATAATGCATTCTTTTGGGAAAATGTGAAGTCACTGTGAAATTTAAGACAAAAATGTAAAAAGAGAGCTAGGAAAAAATAGCACATTACAAAATTTCAGATAAAATTAGGATAAGAGAGGTTGAAGCTTTCTTCCCAGAGGAAAAGTAACCAAGAAAATATGACTAAGAACCATAGAAAACTATCAGAAAAGACCACTGAGAGCCATTATTTGGACTCGTGCTATTTTTGTACAAGTTATGAAAAAGTGAAGCATGGGAAGAAGGCAGAGCTACATATTTTTAGCATTTACTACTCTATTGATCTTTCTGTCTTTCACTGTAACGTGTGCATACACATTTTAAAATCATATAGAAGCTTCATAGGTTGGTTTGGGGTATAATGGGAGCTTAATAAGCTGTATGTAATGGAAAATTATTAAAAATCATTTAATAATGTGATCTCTTTATAATGTCCAGTGGTTCAGGAAGAGCACTTCCATGAGTTTTCTCACCTTCAACAAGATAGTTACTAGGGAAAAAAAACCCCTCAAATTATAAATAGTTTTGAAGTTATTTATTTGAAGATGTATACAAATGGAGACACAGGTTTTAGTAACAACAAACCATGTAATCTCTGATGCTTGCAATTACCACTCCAGGTGTGCTGTTCTGTCCCAACTTTAATAAAATCAGAAATGCATCCTGTCCACTGATCTGTGCTTGAAGTTCTGCAAAGACGCTAACATTTCATGCAAATCTACAACCTTTACATCTGAAGTTTTGTCCATAGGTGTTGACATTATGTGTCTGGGTAAAATGGCATCACTTGACTTCAATGAAATAGCTAATTCTGAAGTTGTAGATGTACAAGGTACAGGGAGAGAATTGTATCACACATTTCTTTCTTAAATATCCCACCTTAGCTTAGGTTAGGCAATATTCAAATTAAAACAACATCCTGTTCAGGAAAAACTGTTTCCCTGTGAAACAAGTGAGATTTCTTATGATGGAACACCCCAAAATTTTGCACCAGTGGTACAAACAGGCTGATCTTTGCATGCCATACATCCTCATGCCACACCCACAAAATACAGGCAACGCATCCCACAGTACTCTTGTACACTCTGGTATCTTCTTACATTATTTCAGGCATTTTCAAGTGTGTAAAAATTTTGCATTATTTCTCCTGCAAATCATTTAGATGCAAAGAAGATATAGAACCAGAGATCATGTATCAGTGATGTGCTCTTTTCTGTTCATAGGGTTCATTTTTTGCCTATTGTTGATTTTGAAAACAAAAATATATCCTATTAGCACTGCATATATTCACTTAAGTCTTGTCATGTACTCTCCAGTTCACGCTGTTCCCAATCCCTAGCACTTTGTTTCTGCTGTAGGAAGATTTCTAACAAACTGAATGAAATTTTTTATTCAAGGAGCAGCATTTTTATTAGTTTTATCTAAACCTTATAGTAAGAACTCACTGTGTCTTTTAAGGGAATGAAATGTGAAGTGAAAATGCTTGATTTTTGTCACACATTTATGTGACCTGCTTATCTAGAACCATTACTGTAATTATTAGCATAACTGAAAGCCTTTCCTTTTAGGTTCATGTTTCTCTGTGTGTAGCAGCTGTAAACCACAAGTGAAGTTTCTTATGTTAGACAAGGTGTAGCCATTAGTTCCGCTATAAAGCTCCAGCCACCAGTGCTCATTGATTTCTAGTTTCATATATCTTTAATGAGGAGATTAAATACTTGTTTAGAAAGCACAGTCTGGCTTAAGTGGTGTTTGCTCATATAGCATGGACAGTCAAAGACCTCCCTAATATTTCCCTTTGGTAATAGGAGTGAAAAACCTTTATTGCCCCAAATATAAACCATTTAGATCATTCTGCAGCAGCATAGAATGTCTTATTTTGGAAAAAATAATTAGAGATTAAATGCTGCAGAAAAAAACCCCCACTTTCTAATTTATAATAGACTTTTTCTCCCTGTTCCTTTTATTCTTTATTCTTTATGAACACCAGGGAGTATGCTAAATTGCCATTTCAAATCAGTAAAAATAAAAATAAAAAAAAAAAAAAAAACTCAGGTAAGTTTCATTTTCTGATTAGTCATTAAAAAGCATAAAGGCTCTGTCCCAGAAAATGAAGTTTAATGCAGTTAAAGAAGTGTGGAGATACATCAACTAGTTCTCACCGAGAACTTAGAGTGAGAAGAGTAAGGAAAAGTGGGACAGACACTGCAGTAGCAGATACTTCTGTAATAAGTGTCAAACGATAAGACTTGAGAAAAGCAAAGAATCTCACTCTATCGAAAAAAGCAATGAAAAAATTCAGAATCTGATAGGGATACATGGAGAAAAAAAGTAGGGCTGTCCTTCTGATTGGTTTGCCTCACTAAATTCATGTCAAGTTCCTTTGCTTAGGGTATCAAAATGCTTTGGTAGTGACAAAAAAAAAAAACCAACCAAAAAAACAACAACAAAAAAACCCCACCAAACCCTGACAAAATATCAGAATCCAAATATTCCTTTTTTCTGTATTATTTGCCCCATATCACAGCAATTTTCAAATAGGATCAAGAGGTAGAAAATTGGTAGGGGAGAGGATGAATCTTGGAGACCAGCATGCCACTAAATTGATACCATGTAAACACCATATAGTATTGGAAAACCACTGCTGGGGGTAAATGAAATGAATTCACTGGGGCATCTAATCCTATTTCTGGAATACTTAAAGTGTTTAAATGCACTGGAAAGCAAACAAACTTCAAAGTGATCATTATACCCCTGACACTAGTACTTGTGTGGCTGAAATCTTTATGAGATTAAACCCCTACAGAGAAAGGAGTTGAACACAGTCAAAACCACTTTGAAACTGTCAGGAGGATACCAGTTTGAAAGCTCAGTGTAAGACAGAAATGCAGCTAAATGCTGAATATTAAAGACAGTTCAATAAGCTGCATGGAACTCCCTAATACACCTACAAGAGCCACAGACATAAAGTGAGTCACCTTCATGTCCACATTTTGTTCCTTACTGACTCTGTAAGTGCTAACACCAACAAAGGCTGATGTAACATCAACAATTTGCTGCTAAGTGAGAAAGCTGGGTGACTCAATCACAGTTCAGATGAAACACATACATGAGTTACTCCATTGCATTTCAACATTCTTTCTGTTATGAAAAAGCTAAAAAATGTACAGCCATACCAGCTGAAAAGAAACTACTAAAACACTTTAAAATCTTGCCATAACATTAGAATTTCAATGCTAAAAACATTTCCACTGAAGCCATAAATAAATTTAAATATGGAGTGTGTGGATTATGTTTTTAGCATGTGCGCATATGTGTGTATTTGCTAAAAAAATCTACCAGTTGTGAATAAAAGATTTATTTGTACCTTGAAAAACAACAAAGCACTTGTTTATTTTTTACTAGAAATCATGATTCACACATTGTTTCCCAGCCCTTTAATGAACTGCACTTAATGTTCCTTCTCTTTTGAAGAAAGTGCTCTTTTTTGCTTTTCAGTCTGAAATCTTATCAATATTTGCCACTCCAGCAAAAAGTTTTACACAAATGAACTGGTGAAATGGAATGTTACCCTATAATAAAAGTCTGTCACAAAACAGTCACACTGGAGGAGACCTGCCATTGATTTTTCAATAAATACAGTGAACAGTGAAAAATACAGCACACATTCTTCAGCAGTAAATATCCTGGTGACTATTTTTCTTTTCTGCTATTTTCAGTTCTTTTGTCTTCTGGCAATACTTAATAAAATATGGGTTCTTTAAATATAACTTCTGCAATGTGACAACCAGTTGGAAGCTGTATGGCAAGAGGATAATTACCAAGCTACTCATACTGCAGGGATGTTTTGCACTTTCATTTATTGGCAAAGCAAAAAACAACAGATTGTCAGTGATGTGGATGGAATGTAAAAACAGAAAAAATAACTATTAACTAGTTAATAGTTAAATTAAATTAAAATTAAAGCTAAAAATTAAATATTAACTATTCGAAAAGGATAATTTAATTGTGAATAAGGATTGAAAAATTTTAACTCAGCTATATCAGATTTATACTTCTGAAAACTGCATATACATATTTTTAAACATTTGGGACTATCTTCACTGATATACTATGGAAAGAGTTATATATGTGGTTTTTCATTTCCTATTGTACTGACTGCTGAGATTTTGGGGTCCCGATCCAAAACACATTGAATCAATGAAAGATGGACTTAGACACCTCAGTGAGCTGCAGGTGTTGCTGCAGGCAGCCCCCAGTCCAGCCCCCAATGCTTGGCCCCAAAACACGTCTGACTGCACCTCTGAGGGTCTCCTACAGCCTTGAAGAGCTCAGGAGCTCTAAAGGCCTCCTCCCATCACTGAAACTTGTACTGTCAATGCAAATTCTAAATTTTGCAGGTTGCCTCTGGCCCTGATTATTTTCAAGGTGTAAACATTTATATGCATAAAGTGCAAGGTGGGTCAATAGCAAAATTATTTTGAAGTGACAACTCCATGGCTCTATATGCATGCATAACCAGCTGTGTACACACTGCTCTTGTACACACTGCTCCATAGATCCTTACTAATCATACACTTGAAGCTTATTTGAAGGCCTTCCAAAGTGGACAAAAAAGCAATTCTTTTAAAATATATATAAATCTGTAATTAGCATGTATTATTAAAGGTCCCAGTGTATGCTATGGTGTAATGCTGCTTGAAGTATAAGAATTTTGTTAGGTAATTTCCCTTAACAAGCAACACTTCTTTAAACTACACTTTAAGTGCATAAAGTGTCAGTAGAAGCATTCATTGCACAGGACTTGTTTTTCTATATGAAGAGGAAATATATTCTTTTAACAGGTTTGCTCTTCTGTAGCCTACTTGTTTAAGAGGTGTCCCATGGCATTCATTTAGCTACAATGCTTCATCATAAAAACACATGAAAACTGAGCCTCTTATTTACAATGAGGCCCTAGAGAGAGAAAACAAAACACAAGGGAACTACCATTAAGAACACTTCTTATCACCATGGCACAAATAAACATTAAGGGTTGGCATCTCTTGGCAGACTTTGAAAATTAAGAGATGATTGATCAGAAGCTATGTGTGTTGTCTGCAATTTAATTTTCTCAGTAGTCACTGTATCTTCAAATTCAGTTGTGCATCATGTGTTTGTAGTGACTAATTAAGATGAGCAGTGGCAGTAAGTGGCAAGACACAAAAATCTAATTAATGAAACGGAAAATATGTGGTTCTTTCAAAATTTCTGTAGTTGACCTTTTCTTGGAAAAACTCTGATATACACAGGATCTTTCTCCAAATACAGTGGCCTCAGTCATTAATTTGTCTCTTGAACTGATTTAATCTACATGCTTAGTACTATGGTAGTTTATGCTAAGCACTCTTTCATTGCTTTGCAGTCGGATTATTCTGTAGTATATTTTGTAGCATAACATGTTTAGGGAAAGGCTAAATTGACATAACTGGTTTTGAAGTGATCCTCGCCGCTGCAACTATTCCCAAAGGCTAACCTCAGCCTAGAAAGGACAATCTCTCCAGGCTCCCTCTAGTATAAATAGGCTCACTTCCATGAGCAGAAATAGTGCAGAAGCTTATATTTTAAATCATTTTCTAGAATAACCTGTCTGTCACCACTGACTGGAGGCTGAGGCTAGGCAGACTAGCAGCAGCACGCTGACTTGCGTCAGTATGATCATTTTAGCACTTGTGAATACGACTTCCTTTCTCCTGCCTCCAAAAGAGTAATTAAAAAAAAAAATGAAACCTATCTTTATGTAAACTGGCAAACCTACACACACTTGTAGGCTTCGGAAGATAAGAACTTGGTGCTGACAGAAAGCTTCACTGTTCAAAATCGTGAAATTTTCCTTGCCTAGGGCATCCATCACTATTATAGTGGAAACCATGGGCAAGCCACCTGCCTGCTAAAAAATAAGAAATCCAGCTTGTCCCAACTAATTGTTCTATACCTGAATATAGAAGAAATGAAAGACTGGCTTTTAATATCAAGATAAGAAGTGAAAAATCAAATCTCCTTAAAATTTGCACTGTAGTAGGTGTTAAGTTGCTTCTAGCTTCTAGTTTATTTGGGTAGAGGAGACTTGGAAGGATATTTCAGCGTTGAATGACTACAGTTCTTCAGCATAAAATCATCCTTGGAGCTAACTGTCTAAGCTCAAAAGCTTTTGAAGAATTGTGTTACAATACACATTTGTAACACTGGGTACAAATGGTGGGTGGCAAATGGAAGCAAATGCTCTGTATTTCACCTCTGGCTGTGCAGGATGATGTTCAAGTGCCCAGTTCAAGCACACAGCCAGATAACCTGGACGCTGGCTTTCACTACTGTCATGCCTCACACACCACACAAGTCATCTTCTCTGCTATCCTGTCAAACTACCTGCAGGTTTATTGTATGTCTTTTAATGTTGCAGAATTATTTCCAGAAGGTAGGCTCAAGCCCAGAAGCCCATGGTAGGAAGACATGGTATTAATCAGAAAAAGAGTACCTCTTGCCTGGTGTTCTGTTTCTGCAGTAGTCACAATCTTCTGTTAATTCTGTAAAATTACTTTTATAGAACAACCTCGTTTTCAAAATTTGACAGTAGAATTAGTTCAGTGAACTCATTCTGAAACCCTTCTATTACTACACTATCTATGCATACATACTAACATAAGAATACTACTAAGTGAAGGACTGTTCCTCATGAAAATGAGTTTCACAGAGTTTAGTATTTAACTATGTTTAGAAAACAACTTCCACGAAAATTACTAAACTTATAAGGTTAGGAAACAAAACCTGACAAAAGGAATATTTTTAAGGGTTTTTCAAATCTTCTTGTTACTGGTTTTAAGCAGTGTCTGATATATCTTCTCTATTCTCTTCATTTCTATACATCTTTGTCTTTACAGAATTTTGCTGCATTTTAACAATACACTTTGAAATGTTTCCTGCTTTTTTTAGCTTTTAGGAGGGATGGTATCCAGACACAGGTATTTAGCATGAAGATGTGCTATTTATTTATTTATTTATTTGAGTATTTTTGTTACCATTTTTTCTCTCTTCTGAAAAGTAGTTCTTCATAAATTGCTTGCTTTTAAAAATTTCACTGTATAAAGTTTTCAATCAGTTATTAAAATGATTGAACAGAGCACTCACTGCTAGTTAAAAAGCTCACTAAGCCCAGCACTTTTTACATTTTTCAGTATGTTTTATATTTATGTTACAGCACTGCACTGCTCCTACCATCACATTATCTTTTGAAGGTCTTTTCGAGTGTATTCAATTTTTTTCCTTTTTTGACCCTTTTAAAGACTGTGTCAAATAAAAAACTGGCAGCCCTTTCCCATTTTCATCAGTCCTGAGATATGATTTTAATATTTTCACATTTCAACTGTTTGTTGCAATTCATACTCTATTTTACTTTACTTTACTTTACTTACTCACTTTTCTGAATCATTAACCTGAGATTTTATCATAAGAAATTAAAAACTCTAAATAACCTACTTTTTACCCTATTCTCTTTTGAGAAGTAGTTTTTCTTTATTAATTTTGCTTGCTTGTCTTTCTTTCTAAAAGCTTATTTTGTTTAATTTTCCTGGTACTGAAAAAGGTGTTGATCTGTATTGTCCTGCATGATTCATCCTTCAGCTACAGGAGGAAAAAAAGCTGTTACCCTCTAGTCCTCTGGCATGTTGACCAGTTTAAATCAAAAAGTGTATATTTATGTTAGCAGTTCAACTACTCTCTCCTAAAATTCTTTGGAATTCCTTCACATACAGTATCCCATTACAAGTATTTTTCTTCCTTTAATTTATCTGCTTGATCCAGTACTTCCCAATTGAAAATTTAAATCCCTGGCAGGCCTTAATTTTTCTTAAATGGAAACATTACTCTTAATATATTCTACCAAAAAAGAAAGTCTATAATTTTCAATACTTTGATGCTCCTTAAAGTTGTTGTTATTCAATTTGCAGATTATCAACTCACAGTTTTATCTTTGTTGGTTTTAATGCAGGTATTCTTTAGTAAATACAGAATCCACAGAGAATATACAAATGAATCTCTAAGTTACATCTATATTCAAATTTTTTATTTTGATACAATTGTGTCACTGGTATTAGGGAGTTTCTGCATCAAGGGAATCTTTATTTACTTTTAAGTGTTTTGTGTTAAGAAAGTGGAGGAAACAATTAACCTAAATATGAGTCTGTGCTTCCAGAAGAAAATTAGTTTGTGTTTTGCAATCCATAACATTCAGTATCTTTTTAATTTTGCAATTGCAATGAAGGATGTATTCACCTAACAAAGCAAAATGTCATCCTAGCAGGTCGATCATATTTCATGTGTCCTTGGACAAAAAATGAACCCACAGATTTGTGTGGACACACCAGGGTTTTCTTTTGTCCACAGGAGTTGCAGAAGTTCAGTTTGCAGTTGTGTTTGGGGGCAAAAGGGAGAATAGCCAGTGCAAAAACAGTGAGTTATGTTCAAAACCGTTGCTCACAGCAGAGAAAAAACAATTGCTGGTTTTCTGGTTCCTGGTGACTGGCCACATGTGCAGATCACAGTACCATGGTGTAAACCCAAAAATACATTCAACAAGGCTTCCTTATGTTGTTGCTGGTTTCCAAAAACCAAGTCAAATTAGAGAAATTACTAGATACCAGAGTCCTCTAAACTACAGCATGACATTGAAATGCTGCCTGTAAATAGCACACTAAAACTTTCACTCAGTTGATATTCTCTATGCACAAGTCTAGAGTTTGCAGCATCAAAAAGATTCAGGAGTTCAGAAGTATCACCAAGAAAAGCCTAATTTTTAAGGAGACATCATACAGAAGAATGCTGTACACTGTTTTTACTCCACATTTCGGTATTGTGGCCTTAGATACAGTGGCAGTTTTGCATTCTTTGCTTTTCATCTCCATTGTTTACTATCTAGAGAAAATTAGACAAGTCACTCATCATTTCCAGGGCAGGTGACAAGGGAGACTGAGAGAGGTTTATTAATATTTGTTTGTAGAGAGATACTATTTGGATTAACTTCTATCTTCCAATTTAAATAGGATTAAAAGGATTAGCTTGAATAATGGAAGCATACAGCACATTATAAATACTTATGCTTCTTTTAATTAATAGGTTTGGATATGAACATAAGATACATCAAATTATTCCAGAATAGTCCATAATTACACTATTTTTAAATAATAGAAAAGAAACTCATGAGTCATTAATAAGAAGATGACTTTGGAAAAAGGCAAACTCATTCAGCAAATATAATGTTTTACAAGTCATATTATCTATTTATATGTAGAGTTAATGGCATCTATTATGAAGTCTTTAACTTAGAAGCCTGTGTTTGCTGAGAAAAGTACTTTAAAACAGAGATTTAATTATATGGTGTGAAAGTCCTCTTGGCAATATCAAGAGGGAGGAAGTAATTTTTGTTTTAATTAAATGTTCTGAAGGAAAGAAACAACTTTAGTTAAATACTCCAGAAGTTTCAAGCTGTAGAAAAAGCATTTGTACTTCAGTTTGCTCTTCCTGACTAAAAACTATGCTATATTTACCATATTATGCAGGATTTTTTTTTCTTTTTTTTTCTTTTTTTTCTTTTTTTTTCCCCATAATGGAAAGAGTAAGGACATCCTGAAAGTGTGCTGGAGGGAGGAAAATGTTCATTTTAAACAATCTCTACAATGCTCTTACAGAGATCTTGTTAAACGAAGCACGCATAAGAAGAATATAGGAACCTGAGACAAGGATGTA
Source organism: Sinosuthora webbiana (assembly GCA_013397395.1). NCBI lineage: Eukaryota > Metazoa > Chordata > Aves > Passeriformes > Sylviidae > Sinosuthora > Sinosuthora webbiana. The sequence goes on along the minus strand of VXBN01003420.1, from coordinate 20,307 downwards.
AGATGGACATACCCATCTGTATTTTACTTTTTGTTAAAAATATGGCATAGCTCCCCATAAAGCATGTTGAGAAAGGTGTCTACATCCCTACCTTAACATTAATTATATCTGTTTTACAAATACAAGACTGACCCTGTCGATATATTGTTATCTTGGCTAAGGTCATCCTGATCTTGGTTCCTCAGATAGTTATACTGCAGTTTGGCATTTGAAAATAGTGTGATGGCTGAAATATGAAAGACTACAGTGAATTTCCTATGGTAGTGCACGCAGGATTCTATTCTCTCTTCTGCTGCTCACAGGAGAAATAACAGAAGCTCCTGACAAACCATATTGCAGGGTGCTTCTCATTTCTAGCAGTCCTTTGCTAGAGTACCACTTTGAGATGGTAAACACCTATATTAATGAACTTACGAAAGTAAAACCCATGTAAAAAAGTGCATCTGGTTTAGCATAGCAGGACTTTCTTCCACCAACCCACCACACCATCTTTCTTTTACTTTATATCAGCTTTAATTATCTTAAGACATGTTGGAATAAGAGGCCTACTGTGAGTTAAGTGGGAGCAGGAGCAATATAAATTTTTTACACCATCCAAACCATCTGTTTCAATTCAGCTTGGCAACACCAGGGGATCAAGAGAAGGATTAGTCCATTCTTCATGTCCTCATATCTTCTAAAATTTCAAAGTTGTCACTTAGTGTTAGCTCTGGAGGAAGCTCATGGTGGGGTGAACTGTGCAGTAGTAAATGCATCAACATCATCAGAAGATTTCAGGAAACAATCAGAACAGAGGGAAACAATTTTCAATCACTACTGATCTATGCTGGTTTTGAAGCACTGAGCTAAAAATAGAAGGAACACAGTTTCCTCAACTATTTAGCCCCCTTTAACATCCTTTTCCCCCCTTTTTGTCTGTATTTTTATTATGAAGAATAGCTCATTTAAAAAATGTGATGACTAAAGCTGCCAATAAAAGTAGTTTTAAGGAGCTGGCTTACCCTTTCTTTCTTCTTCCACCATTACTTCTTTCTCCACTCGTGTGCTGTGCAGCCCTTCATAAGGACCTTGACAGAGAATCATGGAATGGTTTAAGTGGGAAGGATCTTAAAGATCATCCAGTTTCAACCTCCTTGCCATGGGCAGGGATACCTTTCACTAGAACAGGTTGTTTAGAGCCCCATCCAGCCTGGCCTTGAACACTTCCAGGGATGAGGCTGCTCTCAATCTGTTCATTCCCAGCCTGTGTTGATACCAGGGGTTGTCCCAGCCTAGGTGCAGCACATTGCACTTGGTTTTGTTAAACCTCATGAGATTCCCATGGGCACATAGCTTGAGTTTTCCAGATCAGGAGACCCATGCACTCACATATGGCAGAAACAGCTGCTGAGGGGAGCCACAGGTCCCCCAGCCTGGGCAGAGGGCATCTGCATCCAGCTCTCACAGGCCTTTTGTACAGCCCCAAACTTGGCCCTGCCTGTGGCACTCACCTCGCACCCCAGAGTCCACCCTCAAGGCATTGCAGCAGTTCAGTGTCTCCAAAGAGGGGCAGTAGCTCACACCAACCAACCCTACTCTGCCCACAGACCGCCAGCTGTGGCAATCGGAGCTTACCGATATACACCAAATAACAACGTCTTGGCTGCCCCAGCACATTATTCATTTCACTATTCAGCACCTCACTTTTTATTGAGTTTTTTAAAAAATAAACCAAGTCTTAACATAAGAAAGAGGCAAACCAATTAATCTATGTGCTCAATTTATTAATATTCCTTACTTCTGGGTCATTTTGGACTTGTAGACTTCAGCTGGATCTGAAGAAAAATTTCTTGCAAAGCAATTTATGGACCCACCTCAGTTTCTTTTTTTGTTGATGTTCTGTGAGATTTTAAATGGTTTTAAATTAAGAATATACACTTTAAATTCATAGGAGTGGATTGCTGAATGTAGTCAAACACACCTGTATGCAATAGTTATTGAATATCATGTGTACATGAAATAGCGTGCAATTAATTTCACTAAGAGTTCGTTGGCTGTTGGGTCTTCACTTGAAACACAGCCCTCAATAAAATGTTGTGGAAAAATGCAAGGCTGTGTGGGCATGCACAGATGCTCACATGCACAGACGTTCATGCATACACCCACACAGAGTGCCCATTTTGCCTTTCTAGTATTTCAGTGATTCTCAGATCACACCGCCATGCATTTAAGTAATAAATACTTCTTTGAAATTCCTTGGATACAGGCAGAAGACGTTTATGTTAAAATGATAAGGAAATGGCTGTGGCATTCCCATTTGCTTTAAACATTGACTAAAAAGTGGAGAGTGTATGGGGGGAAAACTCTCTGCTGCAAAAAACACCTACTACGATTTTGCCAAGTTTTAACCCAGAGGGAATTTCTAGCCCTAAGTTATAAATTCCAGAAAATAGGGGCCTATAATAGAAACACTGACAGAATCTTAACTATAGCATTGCTAAAGGCAACACTGCAATAAAATGGAATGACCTGTGAGATAAAATGTTTAATCTTTTGAGTGAGATGTGGCCTAATAACTCAGAAGCAGAGATGGGGGAGGATTCAGGCTCTTCCTTGCAGCCTCTTATATGTCCTTTATAAAATTCACTGTCACTCTCAGCTGCTTTTCCCTTTCAGGCTGAATCTTGTTTCACTCCATAACCAAATGGACTAGAAGGGTCATAAAGAACCAATTTATGGTCCCTAACTTTTCAGCAAAAACTATTTTTCAGAATATAAATTAATGGCAACAGAAGCGGAAGGATCAGCAAAAACACCTTTGCACATGACACAAATAATAGAGAGAGAGAGAAATGGAAGGTACAGATGTGGGTTTGTGTTTCTCTACTATTTCTCAGTAGTGCTTTTCCAAGACAGAAAACCAGCATTTGCAGATTTATTTCAATGCAAATAGTTCTGTGAAATTTTCTTCTCAAGATCTAAGTCTTGTTTTTGTGCTATTTTTATATCACAGGGAAGGCAAATAAAACCCCTGCATTTTAAAAGAGTTTTGAATAACATGATTGATATTAATTTTATATGACACATTTGCCTGTGCTAGCAAGTGGAACTGGGCATAATTACTTAGGAGGTCTTTTCAAATGCTATGTCTCATCAAATAAAGAAAGATGTAATCACTAGGCCTGTAGTGATCTCTGTCTGGTCAAAAATCTCAAATTAGTTAGAATTTTGCTTATTCAAACACTGCCCTAGGCCAGGATAATGGAATGCCACCAACATTACAGTGGCACATTTAGAATTTTTTTTTCTTTTTGCTGTTCTAGAAGCAAAGTAGGTAAAAAAGACCTACTCTGTCTTGGTTGCTTCTAATTCCTTGAATGCTTCTACCTAAAGCAGCAAGGTCATATGAAAATAAATTCTTTGAAAGTTTGTGGGCAATTCTTTAACCGGGTACATAAGGAATCATTATTATAATCATGATTCCATCCCATTAAGAACAGCTGGAATTATATATGTAATTCCTCATGTACCACCCAGAAAATTTACCCATAGCCTCTAGTCACTTCTGTTCCCCAAACTTCCCTCAGGCTAAAATCACTATGAAGAACATCTGGGCTCTGTTCTTTGGGGATTTCTATTTTATTCTATCAATATTTTCCCTTGTTTTAACCAATGAAAATTGTAATTAGATATTCCCATATTAGGTATATAGGAACATCCATTGCAGATGATGCTCCCAGGAAAAACTGGTTTGTGAATCTCCTGTGCTGGCCATTATTATATCTGTCATTTCTGATTCAGTAGCATTTTGCACCTGTCAGTCATAGCTAAATGAGGCACTACATATTGAGGATGCATTTGGTTACTGTCCCAATACTTGCATGTTGCTAGATTGCACTGGACTCCACAGGAGTGACTTACAGGCTCCCAAAATATTTAACTCTCCAAATGTTCTCAAATATTTAAAGCAAAAAAAACAACCAAACAAAAAACAACAACAAGCAATCACTCAGTGGTATCTGTAAATGGAGAACTGAGTGAGGCTAAAGAGGTTAAAACTTGAGATTATGCTCATGATTTTTTATTAACTACAATAATAAATTTATTAAAAATATAACAAAGAAAGTTGAAAAAATGGAGGATGCATAAGTAGTCAGTAAGAGTTCCTAAATATTCACACACATGGAAGTATATTTTTAATATGTATTTGCAGGTATATATATGCATATATGTTAAAATATATTTTCTTTATCTGAGACCTGTTACTATAACTGACCTGTAATTAACTCTGGAGATTTCTTTACTACCATTATACTAATTTCTTCTGCTACTTGTTTAGAAGATTCTGCTAGACAGAATGTCAGAGGCGAGGAAGGAGCCCAGTTTTTACGCTAAACTCACGCAGAAAAACAGACTTGGGTCTTATTATACATAAGTAAAGGTAAAATTTTAGCTGTCTAAAAATGAATTGTTTTTTCTAAAGGGAACAGACATATTGCAGCTGAATGTATGCTAACATTTACCATTCTGTCAAATTTGAGCAAGATAGCTTCCAGTGTTGGAATTATGATTTAAAATACATAGATGGACCTATTTTGGTCAATATTCTGTGTTTTCTTGCTTTGTATACTTAAAAATGAAACTATGCCAAAAGCCAGTACTAATTAATGTCAATTTTTTTTTTCTCATGTTATGCAGACCAGCGTGCTACTCATCTGTGAAAATCTGATTGGAAGCGATTTCTGATTTTACCTGATGCAAAGGAAACAAATACATAATTTATTTGTTTTCAGATTACAACTTTCAGATCAGTTGTTGCTTTGCCTCTTGTTTTCAAATTTTTAAAAAATGTACATTTTGAAGTAATGATTTAAAAGTATTCAAAAATTATATTTAGAATTTTATCATAGCTGACCTTGGAACAAAATTTAATCATTTTAAAACAAGACAGTTTGCACTGATGGACATCTAATAAAAAATTTCATTGCTGTGTGGAATAAGACTGTGTTTTCAGCCAATCAATGTTGAGGTATGATACTTGAACCTCAAAATTCACCCCCAATCTGATATGCTATCCAAATTCTCTCCAAGTCTTGTACAGATAAGTATAACATGCATACATATTGGTATTATGTGGAAAGAGATTATTAATATTGACTTTTACATCTAGTGACACTTTATTTGATATGCATATGCATGACTCTAAAATGAATTCGGAAGAATACTGAAATATGGAAATAGATCACAACCATGGCAGTCACAGCAGACAATCTTGTAACTATGTTTTGTAAAATTCCTCTGTTCAGCAAAGAGCTTATGCAAGTGCAGCTCAATATATTCTCTACTTCAGAAAGCAGTTTTTATTAAGGTTACATGGAATCTTCTGAAATGAACGGTGTATGTGTGTTTGTATGCACACATCTGTGTGCTACACAGACAGGTTTTTGTATGAGCTTGGCATATTGCTTGTGGCAAGCTGCTGAAACATGAATAAAGACAGTAGGAAAAAGGCAATGCACATCCTGCTGGTAATCCAGGGAAGGGATTGCTGCACACTTAGCTTGTGCCAAATCTCGAAGTTCACCCAGAAACTCCCAAGATCATTTCTCAGCCCCTAGATTTTCATGTTGAATTATCTGTCTTGTTTGTTAAATGAACCTGCTTCTTTTTTATTTAAACCACATGAGGTAGGTGTATTTGACTTCCTAGTAGGGAATGCAATATTTAAGTAATTTAAGTATGCACAGCTGTGAAAAGGTGAAGTATATTTTGTGAACATAATTCAGGGGTAATTTTAAATGGCATACCTTTCCCTCCAACTCCTTTTCACAGCCTGAAGCTGGAAACATAAAGTGTAGCTCATGTGCTCTTTACAATTTACTCCTGAGAAACACTGACCACAAAAGTCAGTAAACATTCATCATGAGCTTTAGGCTACTTTCCTTGGATTTGGCCTCAGGCTAAGCTGAGGGCTAAAAACATTTCATGAGGGGGTTATGGTTTTAAGAAAAATAAATATATTCCTAGTACAGCATGGTTACTCAGCTTGGTCTCATGCTGTAAAAATTCCTTCTCCCAATAAATACGCATGATTTTATGTTATCCTTCCACCACTTTATAACTGATACTGTGGTTTTAAATCACCAATATGCTAATCAACAGAGCTGTTGTGACCTACTTACCACATATTTCTGCCAGAGCTTCCCATAACATGTCACATTGAATCCTCTCTGAGAAGTACAAACCAAATCTACTTCAACCCATTTAGCACAAAGATTCTGGGGAAGGGGAAAAAAAAAAAAAAGGAAAAAAAAAAGAGGAGCAAAGCAAAAAAAGCTAGGTCAAGTTCTCTTGTTTATCCTGGGCCTCTGTGACATAAAGCCGTGTTTGCCACCATCTACTGTCATAAGTAATGACATGAAAAGGGCTACAAATTGAGAGGACAAAACCTCTATCTAATACCATTTCCTGTATGGCAGAGCAAACTTGAAAGATTCCTCACTGTTTGGTTGTCTTAGTGCAGTTCAGTGCAGTGCAGTGCAGTGATCTCTTTCAGCTAAACAATGCTTGTAATAAAAGGATTGATGTTTTAAAAATATCATCTTGCAATTTTTGTTTAGGAAAAAAAAAAAACTCTATCTAAGGAACGTCTCTTTTACTTGAATAAAAAAAGAAATCAGAAAGAATGATGTGAAAGTATATCTTTTTAACTTTTCTAGAGATTTTAATAAGGTATTTTAATTGTTCTGGGGGAAGTTAAGCATTACCTTTCTATTTTTAAGTCTAATATATTTTGTTTTAATACTGCATTATTAATATGGCAAAATAATATGTCATGGAATTTTTATATGAGAAGTGCAGAATAGAATGTACTTCAACAAAATTTGATAGAATTGGAAATGCTGTTATAGGGCGAAGATTGCAAAAGAATATCTGAAAATACTAATTACAGCTTAAAGCTTACTATGTCTTGAAAAAGAGAACTATCTGAAGCACAGCCCTTCTCCAAGTACTTTCTTGCTCTGGCCCCAATGGTCAGCCTCAATGGTGGGGGGTCAAATACTGTTTTCCACTGCAGATATATGACTTCTAGTGAAAAGAAAGAGAGTTTTACTTAGGCAGCCAAAAGCAGAACTTGTCTCTCTGTCTCAAATTGAATGCTTTAAACTACATTGCAATAATCACAGATGCTCTGCTCTTGGCACAATGAGAAAAGCTTGATACAGATTCACAAAATAGCTCCATTAAGTAAAGATGCCATCAGTCTTTATTACCACTATTATCATAAAGCAAATTTCACCTAACACAATATTGAATTAGGATTACAAAAAGAATAAGGAAGAATAAGGAAGCTATGAACTAATATAAAATTACTAAGAACTGAGGCCCAGGGATCTTAAACCCTTTTCAACGCCAAAGCAAAGACAGGAATCAAAGACGTAGAGCACCATGGTAATTTGTTCCTGTGTTGACTAGAGCAGCAAAAGTAACAGTCTATCATGTCAGCATCTGCTAGTGAGTTTAAATGCCTGTAAGCATAGTTTATAGTTGACATTTGTTGAAAGTAGCTTTTTCAAAGGAGATAGTTTAATACTTCAACTTTGCCTTCCTATCTCTATTTAATTTCACAGGTTATGTCCAACTTCATCAGACTTTTTTCCCCACTGCTTTAAAGACAAAACTGTACGGCATATTTTTTCAAAAACTCTAGTTATTTTTATGGTTAAATAAAATGGCTGTTTTTTAGAAAGACCAATTTTTTCACTCCAATGGTCATTATCATGAGATAATTTCCCATGTGTCCAAAAAGAATGTTCTAGGATTTCATGAACTATGGAAAAAGACTTGCCTGTCTTCTCCTATTTTCTGAAAAGCAAGCAGCATGCCTTATATATGGTTTGATGAAGAATGGAAGACCTTTAGAAAGTGGAGGCAACACAAAATCATTTGTGAAACACTGCCTTAAGATTGCATCATTTTCAGTTGCTATTAAAGAACCTCAACTAATGAAAGTAAGTCATTGTAAGAAAGCAAGTCTTCCCTCAAGACTTAGAATCCTAAATAACAGTCTTTTTTTTTTTTTTTAATTCATCATTTAAAACACAGAAAAGTAATTAACTTCTTTCCCCTGGAAACTAAGAAAATATCACTTACAAACTCCAATAGAAGCAAACATCAGAAAAAAAAATAATCCACATTCTACTCCAGGTCTTCCCAGGAATTCTACTTTTTCTGTATCTCTGAAAGTTCCTATTACGGTAGCATAACCACAAGAAGCAATCTTGAATACTTCAGATTCTGTTTTCTACTTATAGCCCAAATGATGTGCCAACATCTTGGAAGTGTTAGTCCTCCATCACAGGAAACTTTCATGAAGAGGAAAAAATAGTTTGGTCTGAACAGCTCAGAATAAAGTCCACTGTTCTACATCAGCTCCTTTTCCAGTTACACCCTAGCTGTGTGCTAACCAAGTCACAATTATTTAAACAGGTTATTGCTGAATTTACAGTCATGAAAAATAAGGTGAAGCAAACTTTCAAGTGGTGGTAATTAAGGGGTGAACTTCCATCAGTGTAAATGGTGCAAAGTTTATTTATGCTAGCTGAGGCTGCAAAGACCTGAGGAATAGTACTTGCTTTGCAGAGTCCAGTAGCTGATTGAAAATTTTCTGACATAAAACCTTTGGATAAATTCAAACAGGGGGGCACTGAAGAACATATCCATGGAATCTATCACACATTTTATATTTTGAATGGTGCACCTAGTCATACCAAAGCTCCCACACAGGGTTCTTGAGTCTGTGTATGTGATAGAGTACCATTACTCTCATGGGAAAACAGCTCTAATGATAGCTAGATTGCTCAAAGTCTTACTAGACATATGGGATAATAGAATGTCTCTGAGCCTTGGGCTATGATTTTACTTATTCCTACCTCCATTACTAAGAACGAACTCTGGTAATCTTCCTTTGAAGACGAACAAATATTACAGGGAATATATTACATGCCAGACAAATAGCCTTGGCTTAAAATCCTGCCAGATGAATATATTGCCTTTTATGGATCTGAAATGCATTTTAAATCCACAGCACCATATTACAATCTCATGAAGGTAACCATGGATTGGGACCACATTAGTAGTATTACTACTGTGCCTTGTGAACAATAAAGCTACCAAGATTGACTGAGATAGACAAGTAAGAGATTGCAGAGTCTTAAAATACTATTTTGCAAAGCTTTACTGTACTGTCCAAAATTCAAACCTTCAGTAGAAAGAATGATTAGGTTATAGAAAAAGATATTGTCCTGGGTTGTAATGTAGGGTGTGCAAAAAGTATTCTATCACCATCCTAACGAAGTGTGAAACCGATTGTTGGAGCAGTGCTCTTTCCCAGACCTCCACCCTCAGTGCTAATCTTCTACTAATGGCCCATCAGGTGCTTTGCCATGACTCATAGATAACACCCTCTGGAGTTATCTCTGTTTGACTTACCATCCTATTGTGAGATGCTCCGCCCAGGGGGAGGAACAAAGCATTCTCACATGGATATAATCTGGGGTCTGGGACAGTACGGGGGGCTTACCCACTGGATTTCCAGAGGACTTGAGCTACCAGATCTTTCTACGGGATCACTGCTTCAGGAAAACCACCTCATCGGGACTGCTTCCATCACCCTGATCAGGTTGTAGTCTGTCAGTGGTCTTTTATATCTCTTTGCATTTATTTTATTTTACCTTTTTCTTTCTTTTTCTTCCTATTAAATTGTATTTCTGACTTGGAGTCTCACTTGTTTTCCTTTCAAACTACTACAGATATCAAGGTATTTTCCTCAGGTAATAAGTTATAAACATGAATGTCTATTTATATAACAAAAATGCTATAAGGATGTAAACGTTGACCTTCACTTCCTTAACTGAATTTGAATATTCCAATGGATTATTTTCATTTGCTCTGTTTTTTGAAAATGAAAAAGGAGATAGAAGGGCAAAAACAACTTTTATCCAAACCTTTTGAAATGATACAGTTTCAGTCACATCTCCAAGATAAATTAAACACCTTATGTGACAGGTGTGAAAGTCTTGAAAAGAGTTAGTATAGCATTCTGAAGTTTATGAAAATAAGACATTTTATGTACATCCCATAAAAAAACTCAGTCCTTATATATGAACATATATCTGAACTTCATATTTTGTAATCAAAGAATTAACTTAATAAACTCTGATATAAATAAAAAAACATCATCAAAGTACCATTTTACAGAGCATCACCTGGGTCATACTTGGTATGGAGAGCAAGAATATATTTGAAATGTTGGATTCTCATGACCCTAGGACAACCATGTTATGTGAAGTGCTTTCACTACAGGCAATCTAGCCCAAGACCGCGAAACTTTCTGTTCTAAATCTGTGGCAGCCCCTTTGGCAAAGTCAGAGCTGCAGATCCCAGAAACCTGCCATCCTGGCTTTGGTTAAACCACAACATCTGCAAAACATGACAAGTAAACACTGTAAAATCTCGATGTGATGGGATACCTTGAGGCTATGATACATTATTAAACCAAACCTTAAATAACCATTCTCTGGCTTCTAAACCAAACACCATGGCACAGTGCTTATGAAACCAAACTCCCTCTGCTCTGCCACAATAATTTCTCATCCACCACAATGCCCAGCACACTCTCTGTTCCTTGGCCTAATCTGATTCCTGAACCTTGCCCAGATCCTGACTAGGAAACTGCAGTTTTCTTGCACTAAAACCATGCCAGGGATCTTGTCTACAACTAAACAGTCTAAATGATTGCTAAATAATGCCCAAACACATGTCCTAGCCTTGTTTAGTTTATTAGTATATGGAAGGGTGTAGCACAGAGACATCAGGGTTTCCAAAGCTGTAAGTCTACAAGTGCTGCCTTGAGTCAGGGCTCTACAGGCTTCCATGCTTCTTGATATGTAGCAGGAAATGTGCCAGCAGGAAAGCCAAGAGTGTCTGAGTAATCTGAGTGGTAAGTGTGCCCTAAGAGCTCAGACTTTTGACTCCAAGCATCATGGAATAAAAAGTGACTTATGGACTACAAACTTGCCTTTACTACTCATTCCAAGGGGTTCCAAGAACCCTAGCTTGGGTGGTCTTACTTCTCACCATTTTTTGGCTCCCAGCAGTGGAAATAAAAATTCAGTTCACCTGTGGTCACATATTTGCTTTTTTTTTTTTTTTTTTTTTTTTTTTAGCAGAAAATAAAAATAAATACAAAACAAAAACAAATAAAAAACAAATAATAAAATATAAAATAAAAACAAACAAAAAGCCTACAAACAAAACAATAAAGCAGCATTTCCTCGCATGTTCTGTTGCTAGCTCATTTCTTAGGATGAAATATGGTTGTTTCTCCTGATTGAAAATGAATGCGTGAATCATTATTCATGAAAAATAAAACCCTTGAAGACTGATGCAAGTCTGGGAAGATAGCAAGAACAAAGTTTTAAAGCAGGATGTTAATATTAGCTGAATGGCACAACAAGAAATTGGGAGCTATGTCTGGATGTGAGGAATAGCTTTATTTAAAGACAGGTCTCTTACAAAGCAAAGATATACCTCTGTTCAGTGATGGATCCAATCGACCCAAAGACTTTCTTCAAAACAGCTATTTTGGTTTGTGCTCAACTTCACAAATATTTTTACATTTAACTCACCAGTGAATACCAAAAGAACTTCTTAAATCACTGCACCATAATCCTCATCCTTTTCAACCCACAAACCACCTCACCACCACAAAATTACTGTAGTCACACTGCAGTAGTTTATTAACTATTCTTTTTGTAAGTGCATTCTTCCATTTAACCACTTGTGCTCTCCCAAGACCCAATTCTACACTCCTTAATTGAGAAAAATTTCTATTAGCACCAATATTTTTTTTGTGGGCAGTGGATTGGGCCATATATTCTATATGTGTGAGGAATGTTGGCTGCTGTCTTCTCCCCTTTCCTTGGCTTTAAATGCAAGAAATTTCTAAAACTCTCTCTTCAACAAGCTGGTATTACCTTGGATATATCTCCAAAGATAGTCTTTTTCTATCACTTAACTGCAAACAACCCTTTTTCATGGAACATAAACAACACAGACTACACTGATTTGCCCTTGAACTGCACTACAGCCATGTGTCCTGGTTTCAGCCAGGACAAGGTTAATTTTTTTTGCAGTAGCTGTGAGGGAATATCTAGGTTGCTGCTCTGTATGACTTCACCTCATTGCCATTGGGCAGAAGGAAAGGATTCTCATTTCCGAGAAGAAGGTGGACATGGCTTGCAGTCAGGGGAAAGCATGGCATGCAGAGGAGCTGTCCACTGTTTTTATCATTGTCCTGGGCTTGGTAAGCATTTTTTGATGCAAATCACCCTTTCTTTGCACACTTTTGTTATTAATATTGTTGCTGTTTCATATTTTCTTGCCATTTCCAGCAAATTGTTCTTATCTCAACCCATAATTTCTTCCTGTTTCCCACAAAAAGGATGGGGGTGGGGGAACAGGCTTGTGGTTTTCTATTTAAGTTGGTCAGTACTGTTCCTAAACCATGACAGCCTTCATTAGAGCCCAGTGTAGGGGAAGGAACTTGTTCAGAGGTGAGGTTCAAACAATGGAGGTGCCCACTGCCCCAGAAAATTGCCCATACTATCTCACACACCTCACCTCACCTCAGAACTATCCAATATATGGTCATAGCTCTGGATTATGTTCTTAATTGTCTGACCTTAAACAAGACCCAAACCATACGCAGCAACATGTAAAAGGAGCTAGTAAAAGGACCAGGCTGTTTTCAAAGGTGTTTAAATGTAATCCAAAATCTTCAAAATTCTCAAACACTGCTGTAATCAGCCTGGAGAAGGACAGACAGAAGAAGAAAGGAAGAAAGATGTAGGAAGGTATCCCCGCTGTAAGTTGTCTCTCTAAGGAGAAAAGGCCTTTTCCCTAAGAGAAAAGGTGTGATTAATTGCTCCCAGTAGATCACTCCCAGAGAACAGAGGTGCCTGCAATATTGAATACATACAACAGCTTTGTTTTCCAACCAGCAGTGCTATCAGATCATAAACCAATACTAGAAAGTACCTACAGTGATAGTCTTAGCCCAGGCCCCAAGGGCAATAAACATCACCACACAGAAAACATAGCGCAGGTAAGGCATTACAGGTGTTCCAGGGCACAACTGTGAGAACAAAGAAATCAACACTGTAACAAACACTGGTCTATTAAACCAATATAATGACTGTTTATAACAAATTTCTTTTAACACACTCTGGCCAGAACAGTAGTTATTTCAACCCTTCTGCCAACTAAACACTACACAGCTGTTCACTAAATCCAAACTCCACATCCCCTCTCAACGGAATGGGGAGGAGAAGCAAAAGGGAAACTTCTAGGTTAACAGTTAAATAATTGAAACGAAAAAAACCCTACAATAACAGTAAAGTAAAAGAGCAGTAGCATTCAAGAAAAAACAACTTATCAAGTGATGCACAATGTAATTGCTCACCACCTGCTGACCGATGGCAAACAATGATTGATTTATTACTCATTTCCATGCACCAATGCTTTAAATAGACAACTTCCATTGAGTATAAAAAACTTCCTAAGGTTTTGAAAGAGATCTCGGCTTTTGGGAAGAAGGTTGGACAGACTGCAGTTCCATGGTACCTGTCAATCAAAGAGGCCAACACCTCTATTTTAGAAACCCTTCAACATTTTCACTGTCCAATTATAACAAGGAACTGAAGCTGTTGTCTGTGAGTGACTTGTGACAAATAACTGAAGTGCTGCTGTGTTCTTTGGTTGTGACAATTGTTATTTTTAGGGCTAAAGGAAGGAAGGCGTTGCAGTTATTTTAAGACAGATTTAGTTTAAACAGTGAAGCTGTAGTTTTATATAGATAATCCATTTTGCAAGTCTAAAAATAGCAAGGTCACATTAACAAGATATTTTTAATTAATGTACTTTAGTACAAAGTATAGAAATTTATGGGCAACCCCATTCTTTGAAGAATTAAGGGGTCATTCAAAGAATGTGTGCATATGTGTGCACACACCTTTTTTTAAGATGTTCCTAGACTGGCCCAGGATTGCAGCACAGCCTTGAGAAATTTGAAAAATGTGTGTTTTGTTAGCCAAGATTAATAGACTGTTTTGAGATATTTACACCATGGTACTGTGACACTTGATGTTGAATTTTCCTCCTTTAGGGATGCTAAAAAACAGGAGGAAGAACAGAGGTGTGCTTTTTTGTTTGGTTTGGTTTTCTTTAAAGGTGCTCTTTTACTTTCATGTATCAGCGCAGCTGCAGAAATTCCCTGACTATGATGTGTTACCTCCTGTACTTCTGCCTTTCAAGGAAAAAGATTTTGCAGGAAGAAATGCGAGGTGTAAGGATGATTTTTTTTTTTTTAAATTTCTTCATTCAGAAGAAATGCTCTTCAAAAAAATTAAAACCATTACCAGCTTTTGAAGTAAACAAAGATGGGAAAACTAAGCAGTTTCTCTGAAAGCAAATAATTACTATTTTTCCTCACTGTACATCATTTGCTTGTCTTTAAAAGCAAATCATTCATGGGAACATTAATGACAAAAAGTAATTGGAGGGGTGGGTCAAGAAACTCCTATGGAATTTCAACACACCTGACTACGAGGGTGTATTATATATGTGTGTTTGCAGCTTAAGGCAGGGAAAAATCAGCTCCTTCTAGTAAGAGCCGAATTTAATAGGAATTCCTCTTTTGCTTTGGGATAACATCTTTCATTGATTTAATCCCTTCCTGTATGTACTTGCATCATATGAGGTAGTTGTGGTTTTCATTTTACATTCAAGTCTACAGTATGATGAATAGCTATTGTCAGCTTTACTTCACCCTGACCAGTGGTTGCACCAGTGGAGGTAGGCTAGGGTCAAGGAGATGGCCTCAAATAATCTACAATTTTCCTAACCTTATCCCTATCCCCGCTTCCTTAGAGCCTTCCTTTATTTTTCTTTTTTTTTTTTTTTTCCCCTCTTTTAGTGCCTCATCTATCTTGCAGCTTACTGAGGCTGGAATTCTGACTAGAAATGACAGATCACTTCATATGTCACACTTTATTGTTTGTTGCACTTTTATCACATTTCCAGCATCTTCTTTCAAAATCAGCCCAACTCTGAGGTATATGTTTCTAATTTGTATTACAGAAAAATCTTGCCTCTTTTATTCACTCGAGCATTTCCTTTTGGTTCAGTGGATTATTTACAGCATAGTGGAATCTAGCACTTCAAGCATTGACTTCATATGATTTACTACACAGTAGTGTTATTACTGTATTAATAAACTTGTAAAACCTGGCCTTGATAGTATTTGATTGAAGCTGATTTTTTCTGGAAGTTCTCGACCAAGAAAGTTGCAGCTCTTCTCAGAATAAAAGTAGGGATAAATTCACTGCATATAGCTATTGATAATTTTCAATAAGAAACCAGGAATAAAAGCAGAAATATAGCATAAAGCATAGACAGGTAGGAGTGGGGAGAGATTATTAATTAGGGAACATGACTTGTTAGAGGAGGTATATACTGGGAATTTGAGACTGGAAATTCAGGCGGGGAAGGCTTGGAGTTTGTTTGGTGAGAAGGTTGGGAGGAAACGAACAAGCATTTAGAGTGCGCTGGACACGTAAGACAACAGTGCAAAGGGCTGCGGTGGGGGAAAGCCTGAGCCCAGTGAACAGCACACTTTTTATGAAGCTCAGGGTAAAATTTGCCTTCTGGGCTGCATACACACATTGCTGGCTCATATCTAATTTTACATCCACAGGTATACCTAGGTCCTTCTCTGCAGGGCTGCTCTCCATCTATTCACCACCCAGCCTGGATTGAAAATGATGATTGTTCCAATCCAGGTGTGTGACCTTTCATTTGGCCTTGTTGAACTTCAGGAAGTTCACACTAGCCCACCTCTCAGGCCTGTGAAGGTATCTCCTCCCTCAAGTGTGTTTCAGTTAGATAAGCTGTGATGCTTCGTGAGATAAAAAAGGGGCTCTTCAGCTTCAGACCATTAGAACTCAACAGGGACAGATCTAAAGCAGACTAAAAGAGCCTTGCCATTGTCAGAACTGTGGTTTAAAGATATACCATGAACATAATAAGGAATAATTTGCATACCCACTGAAAAGATAATATTTTTCTATATATATATATGAACTGTGCCTATGTACTAACCAGTAAGCATCCTTGTCAGGTTCAAACAGCCTGTGTTAAAATGCCGAATATTAGATGAGAAGTAAAAGGATTATTGGGAGATAAAAGAAAGATAATTAGCTAAACATACTCCTGAGGGTGCACTATAAGCACCACTATTTTATTGGATAAGTAAAATACCAAACGTTGTTAATTTTGAGCTACCTGACAAACTAGCTGCAGTTCTAGCTGATAATCACTACCTTTAAAACTAATGGTTTTGATACAGATTCTCTCCTGCAGCCAATTGTTACAGAGATTGAAACTGTTGAGCAGCTAGCCACATTTTCTGATTCTGAGGAACTTATTTGCAGTTTTGGCCCAGACATGAGCAAAATCAGGCAAGGAGCTGCTTTAATTTATGCCACTGTCAGACTCTCTCACGGTCTCTCTACCACTGGAGTTTCTCTCTGCCACAACCTTTCATGCTCTGACTAGGGATTTCCCATGCAAAAATATACATATGTGCAATGCACAGATGGTTTGCATATGCGCAGTAGGCTTAACATAGCTGATTTACTGTGTATGCACAGACCATCTGTGCAGCACATGTGCAGCAGGTCTGATGTGTACTGGACACATTGGACTTACTGTGCATGTGCTACACAGTTAATCTGCACACACACAGTAGCCACAGCTCTGACTGAGTTGCCAGACATCCAGATGGCCAGAGTCCTTAAATCCCTTCCAGAGAAAAAGTGAAGATGGAATAAGGATGTTTGGTTTTGTTTGGTTTTCTTTTCCTGGTGTATAACATAGCTTATCCTTTATTCTCAAATGTAGGAACAAATTAAAGTGGATTTACCACCTCATCACATTTTAGTCTTAAAAAGAATTTCCCCCAGACAGTGAGCAACTCCCTCTGGTCATGCATGTCCAAAAACAACTACAGAAAACAAAACAGAGCTGTGATAAAAATTCTTCTCTGTAAACTTTTACAGAACAAGCATATCCATAACATGTGAACTACACAGGCTTCTTTTAAAGAGGATAGGAAGCTACTTCAGATTTTCTGACTATAAAAAGCTTATCAGTCTGGAAATATTTAAATTATTCTGGTTAATGCTCAGAAAACACAGCAGCCCAGATCAATCACAAGTTATAGTCTCAGGAAGAGAGTTAGTTGTCTTGGGCCTTGCCTTTTGGGTGGTTGAGCTTCAGTGTTTTAGAGCGCACATGCTGCTTGCTTTCCCATCATTAAGACTGTGAGGTGATAACACTGTCACTAATGTTTTTGACAAATTCCCCATTGATAACTCTTCCCTAAAACTTAAACATGAAAATAACTATTAGACCCACCAATATTTTCAATAATTGCTAACACTGGCAGTTACAATGTATGGAGAATTTACTTATATTTACGTACTGGGGAGAAATCTGAAAACAGTGTGCGGCTGACATCCAGCTCTTTTTGCATGACCTGAAAATGCACACCGGAGTCTGCTCACTTTCTTCTGCACTCTGGGGAAAGGCCTCTCTTGCATTTATTTGCATGCTCAGGCCATCGAACTCCCAAAAGTGGCAGCACAGAGGTGTTCCTAAACATTATCTTCATTAGAAAATTCTGCTTACAAACACCAGACCCAAATCACCCTCTTCAGGAAAAATTAAGGGACCACTGAAAACAAGACATGAAACAGAAGTCTGAGGCATTCAAACATGCATTCATACTATGTGATCCAAAACTACAAGAACATATAGCTTTGAGATAAACAAAAAAATTACATTGTTTTTTCTCTCATTGCATGTTTCTGCCTTGCAGACTTCATCAAGGTCTGCTGGCTGTGTTTTCAAGAGGAAAACATATCAGGTGCCTTACTCATAGACACCAGGTTGTGAGGTGCACCAAGGCCTTCTTTACTCCATTCTGAACCAGTCCCATCCACACAGACCTTCTGTGCCTCCCCTGAGCCTCTTAAGTTTGCCAGTCTGCCTCCAGGAAGACCAAAGAGGACATAATGCCTGAATAAGACCTGATGAGTGCTGAGCAGAGGGGATCACCCTTGAACCCTCTGGCAACAAGAGAATATAGGAGAAGAACCTGTCAGAGCAAGCTCCTGTGTGGCACTGGGCCTAGCAGTCCCAGGATCCTATTCTTGCCGTAGGCTTTGTAGCCACCAACATGGATGGAGCCCGGGTGGGCACCTGCAGGTTTCATCACCCATGTGGCCCTATCATGACAGAATCCCACCCTGGGATTCATGTACACAATCGCTGAGATGACAGGTAAACCAGGAATAATGGAGGATGGGACAGGGGCAGAGCAGGGAGGAGAACAGCTGGGGGATCACAGCACATCTCCTGCTTCCACTTAACAAACTGTGTAAATTTAACACCTTGCAAGGAGCCAAGCATCCCATCAGAGCCAAGCATCCCACCGTAGACAGCTGCTCTGCAGGTACTCAGTACTACATTCCCTGTACCACCATGAATGGGAAAGACTCAGGTCCAGCACTGCACATCTGCAGATATCCCAATATGAAGACCGAGGTCACCCTGAGTACCATTTCTCCAGCCCTTCTTCCTGGCAATACAAGCACACCTTACTCATAAGGGCACAAAACATGTCCAGAACAAAATGTGTCCACTGCTGCATCAGCACTGTTCCCATAGAGCACAGCATCACTGACTTCATCTGTGAATGCAGGTAGGACAAAATTTCTTTTGTAGCTAAAAAAAAAAAACAAGTTCTAAAATTTACCTGCACCACAAGGACTGAACATCCAGTCTGTTAACCAAAGCTTCATTTGCCTTTGTCCCTCCCCTGCAACTGCAACTTTTAACAAATCTTTTCCTATTCTTTGTGTTCTCCTGTAATCTTTCTGACTCGCTTAGATCTTCGTGTAAGTTTAGTTAAAATACTTCCCATTAACCACGGGCGTTTCAAAATAAAGAGAAGGGCACCTGAAGCCCTGACAACGAAGATGCCTGCTCGGGGTTCGACTGAGAGGAGCCGCAGGCAACCAAGGTCCCCACGGCCCCTCCTCAGCAGGAAAACAGGCAGGGAAAACGACGTGTAAAAGCTCGTGAATGGAGATAACGACGCGTGAAACGGATTCGGCTGGAGAAAATTAGTGTAATTTGCTGCTATTTATTCAGATAGTGAAGAAAATTAAACCACACTACCACCCATCCATTGCTCCCCTTTCGCCGTCGGAGCAGACCCCCACACCTGCCGGCTCCCGCCCGGAGCCACGCTCAGGAGCGCCTGAGCCCGCTCTGCCACAGCTCCCGGCTCTACAGCCCCTGGACACAGGCTGTTTCAGCTCGGCACCGCCGGACAAGAGCTACCGGGGGACGTCTGCCAGCCGAGGACGCGGCGGGAATTTGTGTGGCGGTCCCGGGAATTTGCGATCCTCCTCCCCGTCACTCTGTCCCACCCAGCCTTTCCCTCGGGTTAACCAGCGCCCAGGCGCTGCCGCCGGGATGTCGGGGCCAGGCACGGGGCTGTTCGTGCTGCAGCGCTGCCGATGTGCCTGCGGGGCTCCCCGGGGGCTGGGCATGGGGCTGCCCGGAACTGGCTCCGCCCGCCGTGGGGCAGCCCCAGTTTGTCCTCAAGACCTCCTTGTGAGCCGATGCACAGACGCCCAGCACAACCCTTTCTAGACCAACGCTTCCAGATCACATGGCGTTTGTCAAATGGGTTGAATCTGACTGAAGTGCTTGCCACAGACCTGAGAGACGCTCCTGCCTTGGAGCAGCTGTGAGAGGCTCCTGCCCGCACTAATTCCCACCCTGCTCCCTAGCAATCATGGATGAATGTCGCCCCAACTTTGCCTGCTTTTCAGAGTTTGCATTTTGTTCTCACGCAACTTCAAGAAAACATTGTATATTTTTAGAATTTATCTTTTTGTTTACATATTTCTCCTCTGGGAGGAGAAAGGTGACTGATGGTGGTCTTCACCAACGAGGTCAAAGAGGTGGCAACCTATGTAGCCAATCTTGTGCCTTCTGAGGATTTTGTATATAAGATGGAGTCAGAAAATTAAATATAGAACTTTCCTGCTGACCTTCCTGCTGCCTGCCTCATTCTTTCTTGTCCCAAAGTGTGACAGATGAATCCTTGTGGCATCACCACTTAGCCAGAGG
>VXBN01003414.1:0-41094 GCA_013397395.1 Sinosuthora webbiana | reverse complement strand
TTTCAGGTTCCTGCAAGGTCGGCCTTTTCCAGCTAGTGTTAAAATTTCAAAACTATTAAAAAAAGGAAAAAACATTAAAAAAAAAAAAAAAAAAAAAAAAAAAAGAAAAAAGAGAGAGAAGAAAGAAAAAAGCCATATAGGAAAATCCTGGAAATCAATAATTGAATTATTTGTGTTTTACCTTTTTTGAGGTTATTCAAGGTCTAAGAATAAGTCTGTCTGACTGTAGCAAGAAATGTAAAACAGTCAAAAAGCAATAAATGACAATGAAAGACTATTAAAATCTGAAACACACCTACATATGTAGCTGTTTAATAAAAATGGCAAAAAATTCAAGCCATTCTTGTTTAAATTAGATCCTGGATGGAGAAACCAACAGCTCAGTAACAGTGGATATCCAGAAACATTATTTATCTAGCAGGAGGCAGTCTCCCAAGCTGCTATATTGGGCAGTGAGCTGATGGCAATAGTAAAGTTAATAAAAATGCATGTATTTGTAGTACTACCATAAATTTCTATTTGTTTGTTTGCTATCCAATGGAAGATGAAGCAGCAAACTTGGAGAACAGAAGCCAGGACCAGAAATTATACTGACAATAGTGTAAAAATTTAGGAAACAAATCAAAATCATATTACCTGACAATGGTAATCACCATGCTTATGGTGTGGCCTCTTATGATGCTCTTGTTACTTGGAAAGTGTGTTTGCACTGGTTTATATTCCACAGCTAAAAGCCAGCCCCAGTACTTCATGGGCTGAGAATACCCTTGACAATGCTGGTAACTCCCAGTACTCCAGAGCATAGCCTTGGGCATAAACCATAACTCTCTCCAATGTGTCCTGTGCCCACTGATAACTAAAAGACAAATTTCTCTGCAGAAAAATACAATGACTTAGCATCTGAAAGGTCTGGGAATAACAGGTCTGCTCTTGATTTATTTTTTTTAATTGTATGAAAACTTGATTCACTGAATAAAGAAGCAACACATTTCCCTTGATGCCAAAATATTAAATAAACAGGCCAGGTCAGCTGCAATAGCAATAAAAGTAATTTCAGCTGTGAACTATAAAGAGAAGATATGGTTAAAAAATTATATACCTTAAATACTGTGTAATTTCCCAGGGATTTTTTTCTTTTGCATCTATTATTGTTTTAATAGCAAAACATACTTCTCTTTATTGTAGAGACCCCAAGATGTATTTACTTTCTAAATAGCTGGCAGTAAATAAAACCTGAAAGGGTACTGAGTAGTCTCTTCAGCTTTAGGACTGCATGAAACAGCTGTGATAATGAGCCAATTATGTAGAGGCAATGATTTCTTTCCAGAACCATGAAATGTATGAATTCCTGGTTCTATGCATCTAAATTAAAAAATTAGAAGGAATGGAACAGAATAAGTGATTTGTGTATCAGACACAGTATATACAGTTTATTTCACAACCCACTCAGCATATATATAGGTGCTTATTTATCACTAGAAATGCCATAACCTTCCCTCAATCCCCAAAAGACTCCAATGTATTAGCACTTGCTTCTAACATTTTTATTTCTACCTAGTTCCAAAGCTTTATCTTTGGGACACCTGGTAATCTGTTCAGTTTGGTTCCCCTTCTAAAGCCTTGCCCTTGTGGAACATGAATCCCTTGTGAGGTGGTGGGACAAGCTAAGTGTGCCTAGTTATGCTGCTTGGTGCTGCTTGGAATGACCTCTTTTGTCTGAAAATGCCAGCCAAACTCCCACAGATGGGAGCAGTGTATTTTTTCAGTCATTCGCCTTCAAGCTGTTGCAATTTTGTGTCAAGATACATTTGACAAAAAACGATGGACAAATACCTTTTCTCTTGTTTCTAGCTTTTCTGGGAGTACCAGGCATTTAAGAAGGAAACAAGCCACTAAAAAACCTGAATCTGGAGGCTTAGCTTTTAAAGCTGTAAAACAAGAAAAATGGCAACCTTTTTTTCTCTTTTTTTTTTGTCTTTAGTGGGAAGGCAATGCCTTTCATGAGGACAAGAAGGACTAGACCTGTTACAGGCAGGTGAGTTATGAGGACAGGATGATCCCAACGTGTGCTCATGGGCATTTCTTTTTGTCTATCAGCCTGGCTTCACCCTGAACAAGCAAGTAAGTGAAAAAAAGCATCAAGCCTGATCTGCCTTGCCCTGCACATCATATAGTTCTTTACAGTCATTAGAAGTAACTGTGTCAGAGGAATTATTCTAAAAAATACAGACTCCTAAGGGCTCTGTCAGCAACTTCCTGTAGCTTTTCCGTCTGTCTCAAAGTACTGAAAATATCTCGCTCCTAGGCTGACCATGCTTAAGGTCCCATGAACCCAGCATGGCCTGTACAAAAAAAAAACAAAACCAAAAAAACAAAAAAAACCCCAAAAACTCAACAAAAACAAACAAACAAACAAACAAGCAAACCAAAACAAAACCAGAGACCTGCCTGCTTAAGGAACTGTTGCAGATCATAAGTGAAACATCCTCAGCTGTAATTGTTAAACTCTTGAAGGAAATAGTTGCCTCAAATCACCCCTATTTTAAATCTCTCACCATTTAATAAACAGAACCAAATGGTAGAGGAAGCATCCAAGAAAGTTGCTAAAATTTAGTGGCAGCACAGTTCTTTGATATTGTCTAAGTACTGCTCCCCTATTTGGGAATCCTCCTGAAAGCATTTGTATCTCTCATCAGTAACTGAGACGGTAAAAAGGTGCACATTTGATAACTTTTTTCATATAAAACTAAGAAAGTCTATATTTTTTAACAGGCATTATATGTTAAAAACTTTGTTCAGCAGACACTGAACAAAACAGTGTCTCTGATCTCAAAAGAGTGACAACAGTAATGTCCATCCTTCAGAAATCAGAATTTTTCACTTCTGAATGTGAAACATCTCAGTTGCTGGCATTGAGATGGAACAGAAAGATCTCTTTCCAGGGAAGGTCTTTCTGAAGCAAGAATTTCCTCTGCTTACTGCTGTAGGCCAGCTAGAAAAAGCTACCACGTGATCACATTTCATTGTTCAGATGCTAGAACTTGTATCTTCTCATCAAAGTAAGCATATTTCATATGAAAAAACAAATTACACAAGAACACAGTACTGGTGGCTTTGATAGAATCCTTTTCCTTCTAAGTATTTTTATTGTTTTTTCTTTTGTTCTTAAAAATTACAGTGTAGGTAAAACAATATCAAATAAGGATATGTGGAAACAGTGAGGAAAATTTGAGATGTTATGATACCTGGATCTTCATCACACAATCTTTAGAAATTTTATTAACAACTGCAATTAGTATCCATGCAGTGTTAGGTCATTTATTCTTTTGCTTTGATCTCCCTCTAGTGTTCAAGAAAATAGTGTGAGCCAGGTATCAACGACTGATTAGAGCTATTCTGATTCTTCAAATGAGTTGACATTATATAACATTGTGTTTCCTAATCTCTAGTTCATGAGCTGTAATCAGACCTCGATAAACTTTTTTTTTGTATTAGGGTGTTCACTGTCATGGGTCTTGCTGATTTACTGTACCAGGATAGTAAGTATATGTCCCATATGATTTCAGTGTGGCTACTTTCTTAGAAATAACTTTACATTGATAGAGATGGCACTTTTTGAAGAAATGAGCAAGGAAGAAAAAAAAAGGAAGCTGTATGTACACAAGCTAAATACCTAAAAAATATTGTTGTATTTAAAGCTGTGCTTATACCAGTTGGGTTAACTACTAGCAAAATTTCACTCACATGATTACAGCTGTGACTTCCTTTTAAAAAGAGTTTCTAGAGTGAAATTAAGGTGCAAATCATACCTGCTGAAATTTTAAATGCAAGACATGTGTTTATATGTTGAAGAGACATTTTTCCTGACTTTGAAAATGGCATAAAAGCATTTTCTGACCAAATCATAAACTGAACAGACTGGAGATCTTGCAAAGATTACAGCTGCAAAAGTATTTGAATGGTTCACTTCCTACGGATACTTCTCTTTCTTTTTCCCTTAAGATCAGCACCAAAGTAACACAATTATGTGTTTGTTCTATGAATAAGGAAAAATCAGGTAAGATTTTCTTGTTCATATTTAAGGTTAGGTATTTTCACTATGCCATGATTTTGCTATCAAAAACAAAAGTAATAAAACATCTAAGCTATGCAGAAACAAACTGGCCAGGACTACTCTCTCTATCATATGGGAGAAGCTTCATGCAAAACATGCATACCTCTTGGTGTTTCAGCAAAAATACTGGAAGCAGAAAAAGTTAAAAGGATTAAAGAAAGGTGGACTGAGTTCTTAATATGCTTTACAAAATAAATCTTTGCAAGAGCAGAGGGGGGAAAAGGAATTATTTAGGATGTTTATCAGTGAAACGGCAAGAACCATTAAAATGCCAGAGAGAAAAAGAAATTAAAGCTGAAAACCCAGGAAGCATTTTCTAATTGATTAACTCCTTGTGGCAATATAATTTTTCACATACAATTTTTGAGACTGTAAGGTATGCTGTTAGCTGAAGTACCTGGAATGAAAAAGCTGCATAAAGTGTTGGAGGTTATGTAAAGACCCTTGTTTTGTCCAAAGCCATAAACACAGAAAGTCCACAAAGTCATTAGTGAAATAATCTTCATATCAAGTGTGTGGACAATTTATTGAAAATGAGTAACCTTTGGAGAGTAAAACTGTACAAAATCGAGGGCTGTAAATGCATTAATGCACTTCTGACTGGCATTTTCTTCCTTTTTCTGTAGTTACACTTTGAGAAGCCTTCCCACCACTGTAGACAACGTGCTGTGTCCTGGGGAGGGGGAACTTCTGCAAGTCATTTAATAGACAGCTATCAAGGAAGGGGGTGAAACTGCAGTGAAAGTTCCTCCCATCTTTGCTTCTCTGCAGTATATGTGATCATGAGAGCTTTTTTTCTGAAACATGTGGAGTGTCCCTCTCTGCAAAGCTTCTGTTGCTTTGTAAAGTTGAGATACAGTAAGAAATGCAACTATTGTGATACACTAAGTAATATAATTATTAGTCAGTTGTAATTTTTAACAACATAATCTATCTGAAGAAAAAAACCCCAACAAAACAAAAGACCAAACCAAGCTTGCTGTGCCTGATGCAGGTAAATGCTCTAGGGAGTGATGTACTTATAACCTTTGGTCACATCCTTCATCCTCAGATCAGTCTCAAGCCATTGGAGTGACTTGGTGAGAAGCTACTAATCAGTGCCTACTAAATACGTTTCTTCATTAAGATTGTAGTGGAAAGATTCATGTTTCTTTGAAACATTAATTATTGTGCCCCAGACTTTGTAGTTGGCTTTCATGACACTATTCTTTCCTATTTGTTTCCAGAATAAATTAATTTTAAGCCCATAAAGCCGTAAATCTCTACAAAGAAAAATGAAAAATCACATTGGATTCAAACACAGGGCAAATAGGTGTTTGGGATCTTTGTAAAATCAATCAAGAAGCCTTCAAGTGACATTTCTGGAGGCCATTACTCTGTTCTTACACTTTGCAGTAAATCACTGTTTGCCATTTATAATGCCATGACAAAAACATTACCAACAAGCATTAAGAAAAATTCCTTTACAGAAAAGCATTAACCGTTTCTTGAAAAAGAAGTCCTGTGTTTCTGCTCTAAAGAAAGAAGCACTTCTAGCTGCTCTTTTAGGAGCAATCCATCTTTTTGTCTCTCTGTGTTTGCTCCAGTAGTTACAAACAAAATAACAGTTAAAGTAGATGGTATCATTAGAGTAGTATTTAATATTTTTAAATGACTGTTTTAAAAAACAAGACTGTGGATTTATAGCATGTAGTCTGCTGTTTAAGTGCATTATCTTATGGTATGTGTTAGGTATGTCTTATGGAAAAAAAAATGCAACAAAAATACAGCATCTTCTTTCCTGAGAGCTATTTGAAAGTGCCATTGTGCTTTTTGTCTTGCCACTGAATCAATATATTTACATCCATTTATGCTAAAAACTAAAAGTAGTGAAAATACAATGATTAAAAGATTAATTCAATAGATGGTTATTTTCTCTGGGAAGCTGAAGAATGGGGGCAGGATGAAGAAAATACCTCTTTTAGATTTGTCTTTTCAGAGCAATCTTCATTCCATATACCTGGGAGGGAGAATGAGTAGGAAAACAAGTGTGGAAGGATTCAAATTTAATTCTCCAAGCCTGTAAAAATCTACTTGCATTTGGAGTAGTGGCCACATAAAACTTTGCTCTGGTTACATGTTGGCATTCAGTGCTACCGTGGCTTCTGCTATAGGTGGAAGTAGACAAAATGTCATTGCAAAAGGTGTGCTGTCATCCAAAACCACTTCTGGAGAGGTGTGGGAGATTTATGGAGATACCTCAGATTAGGTAATTTTAGCTTGTCTTTCCCATGCACTAGCATGTGGAACCCCTATGGCAATGATGCTGTGGCACAATGGGTATTTCCACTTCTGCACAAGTAACAAGGAATCATGTGTATATATAGGGGTGTGTGTGCATGTGGTGAAATTTGGCTTTTGCTTCTGGTCTGAAATAGTTAACAGGGAAAGTCAAAGAATAAATAGTCAGTTCAGGTATCTACAACAACATGTGTTAAGCAGAGACATTTGCCCTGCCCTCATTTGTGGTTATCTGCTTCAAGGCAGACACTGCTGCTGTTCCCGGCCTTCCTCTCTTGTGTGCTGCAGACTGACACAGGATTAAGTATCTAAAAATATTGGCAATTAGAGTGCAGCAAACCACACAGTTGTCTGAGAAACCTGTAACTGTCAGGTAGATCGATGGAATTATTCAATACTTGCACTTGAGCAAGTGAGAACAGAATTTGGTCTCCCTGAACAGAGCGAATACAACAAAACCATACCTGGCAGCTGTAGCTCTCCTTAGATATTTCCCAGTCAAGACCCAGAAGAATACTCATTGATGACCATCTAGAAAGTCTCTGAGGGATGTGTGGTCTCTGGCTGATGCAGTGAAAAAAAAAAAGCCAAACAGTTGAAGCAGGAAAAACAGTATACAAAAGATAAGAAATATTTCAGTAGAAGTTTTCCTACTATATAACTTCTTCCATTGGGACAGAGGATAATCTTACTCAGTCTTCATGCAAGAGGCATAAAACCCCTGCCAAAATTTTGCTTTAAAGAAGAATTATTGTAAGGTGAAAGATTTCAGGGAACATTAGGAAATATGCACTTCATTCCACAATAACATTGCATATTTCACTAATTTTTCTAAGGAGGCTTTCTGATATTAGATATATTTAGTAAACCTCCACTTACCTACTAGTGAAACCACTTGCGAGTCAGTTTGCTGGTTGCTCTGGGAGCAACATTATTTATAAAGAAAATGAAGCCAACACAGTCTTTGCGTAAGGGAAAGATTGGAACATCTAAATCAAAGAGGACGACAGTTGTTTCATTGGCATAACCTTGAAGTAGGGTCTCTTTAAAATAAATCATCCACTGTCTCTTGAAATATTTTCAAGAGAGAAGAAAAAGAAAAAAACTGCCCAATCAAAGGGAGAATATTCTGTTTCAGATGGATTGTCTTTCCAGTTACTCCTCTTTATAACTTCCCTTCCTAATATTTGGAAGGAGGAGTGTGTAAATGACAAAAAGACCATGGGCTATGTTATAAATAGTGTTTAAACATTCAGGTAGATTGCTGAGATGGTATAAGATGTTTATTGCCATCAAGATTATTGTTACTGTCTTTTCAAACTATCACCTCTACTAAAGACACAGTTGGTGGCTGAACTGAAAAGTTAACAAGGTGGAGAGAACTCAGCAGCACCTAAATCCAGCTGCACCAGTCTGAATAAATATAAATGATCATTATAAAGATATATAGTTCAGGTCATGAAGGTAAAAAACTTATACTGAGCTTTAACACTATTCCATGAAGAGGTGGTTGGCCCTATTACTGAAACAAATGGGAAGGAATAGCATAAGTGAGTTACCGTAGGGAAAGACTTCACATTTGGATCTATTAAATAGCAATTAAATTCCAATGCCCAAAAGCAGAATTATATAATTAACAGTATAAAGCGAGAAAATTTGTTTGCTTCCAGGCTACTAAGGAAAAACTAAAGTCTACTTCAGAAAGGGTGAATTCAGGCTCAAGAAATGAGGATTTAATTAATCTGTGTGCAGCAGGATTGGTAAAAACATAACCCCCCAGCAGTTAGCAGTTTGACAGCTTCAGAGGGAGTAATTTGGATCCCTGGAACATAATGAGTGGAGGAGAAACAGCTTAGCAACACATGTGAAGGGAGGGGACCTGAAAAAAGAAAAAAAACCTTCAAAAGTGGGAGGTATAATCATCATCTTTGAGTGTCCTTCAGATTTTCAAGGAGAAGAAAAGTGTCTCACTCGTACTCTTCATCCTCAGTTGTGCACAGGTTTGCTTGTAACTTCCTTTTCTTTAGACCAGTTTAACTTGCTGAATGACAGTATGATACACAGGAAAAATTAAATAAAATAAAGTCAAAGAGACAGCAGGTGTCACAGGAATGCAGAACTTTTGTTTACTATTTTTTTACTTGCATTGTGCAGCATTTAAATAACCTCCTTCAAATATAACTGGTTATGGTCCTTGCAGGAGCAAATTTCAGGAGCACTCATTCTTTATATGGTCAGGCAGAACTCATCTTATGAATTCAGGTTCCTCTCACTGCTTTGCACATGAAGACACGCATTTGGTGCCTCAAAAGTTGTGAAGGCCTTCACTCCTTGTGTTGAGAATTTGTGTTCTACACAAAAAGTTCAATATGCAGCCCAACAATATACTGTATGCACAAAAAATTCTGTACCATGAGCTGTGATAAATAGTTAATAAGGAAAAGTCCATGGATTCAGGCTTGCATTTTATTTTGGTTACAGCGAAACTAAACACACTGGAGGAATGGAGAGTGTTTCATTCAGCCTTAGGCAACAAGTAAGTTTGGAAGAAGTCTGAATTGAGAATTAAGTGAAGAGTCAGAACTCACAATAACAATGTTGTGGATACCCCATCATTTGAAGTGCTCAAGGACAGGTTGGATGGGGCTCAGAGCAACCTTGCCTAGCAGAAGGTGTCCTTGCCCATGGCAGTGGGGCCAGAATTAGATGGTCTTTAAGGTCCCTTCCAACCCAAACCATTCTGTGATTCTATGTAAAATAAAGACATTAGCTTAACATTCCAGTATGTCCCTGCTACCATTTCAAATACCTCTGCTTAGGTGTAATGTGAATGACACCCCAACCAGCCCAACAAAGCTGGGACTATAGGTGTGCAAGGGACAACATTGTGCCCTCAAGTTCTACCTGCAGCTCACAGAACCCTCACCTCCAGGATCACATCAAGTGCAAAGCTGGAGCAGTAGGAGAGCTTGAGATGCTGTCTTGGTTTAGAAAGACAGGTGTTGGCCAGGGAAAGCTAGAGCTTTCCTTGGAATGGAGAATGTAAACCCCCTCCCTCCAAATTATTATAATTTTTCAATTAGGGGCTTTCAGGCAAAGATATGGGAATAGGAATGACAGTTCTTTACTAGGAATATTAAAAATACTAATGTAATAGTACTAAAAAACAAGCAAACAAACAAAGAAACAAAAATCCTAGAAACTCTGACAGAGTCAGAAATATGACCTGACGCCCTGTTGATCAGGGTGTTGGAAGCAGTCCAGTTATGTCCTCCTGGAATAAAAGATGTGGTTCTATTGGAATAAAGATAATCCTATTGATCCTGTAGGTGGAAAGATGGCTCTGGTCTTCCTCTGGGAAATCCAGTGGTAAAACAGGGTGCCTGGTGTTCGAAATTGCAGATTTTATACAGGTAGAAATTCTTGGCTCCCCCCACTGGGTAGAGCATCCCACAATGGGATGATGTAATTTTATCAGTCATGTGGTGAGCCTTAAATGGCCCATTAACAACAGATATCCCCCAGAAGGAGGATGGGCTGTGGAAGAGAAAAAGAACATTGCTCCACCTGGTTTTAACAGCTGGCCCATTAACACAAGACACCTGCCCCCTCCCCTCTGGAGTTATGAGGAATGGGTTACACAAGAGATAAAGGAAAAAACTTCCCCAACCAGTTTCAACAGATGGAAAATAGAGTGCACATCTCTGGTCACATATTGCAATCCAAGACAGATGCATTTGCCACACTTTTGAGCTGGCCACGGTGGCTCTCTGCTGCTCAGCAGTGGTGTCTGATGCTATTGATAAGTGCACAGTGAATGTCTGAGGAAGAACAATCACAGGAAATAGGAAGGTTAGTATTTATCAGAGTTTTATTCTGAAAGGTGCTGTGGGCATTTAGAAAAGGGATCAGAGGTGAGAAATAATTTAAAATGCCCCATGACAACCCACCTACTTAAGCATAAATCACTACAATTCTAGGCAGATCAGTTTTTCTAATGTTAATGCTTGAATTTTCTGTTTTGTTTTGTGAAGGGAAGGTATGTAAATAGGAAATCATATGTCAGAGAGAGGCCAAGAGTTATTAAAAAATTTTTTACTATGTAATATTCAAGATGTACTACGATGAATTGCAATGAAAAAGCAGCTAGAATGGCATGTCATAAATAAAAAATGAATCCCTGTTATCACACTGCATAAAATTTATTATTTCTATTTACTGAGCCATTAAAGCAGTAGATTACTTGAGTTTGAAGGTTGAAGAATGCAAAATAATTAGAGAATGACCTTACACCAGAAAAACTTGTTACAATGATTTTTCCAGATCTGTGCTTAAAAAAACTATATCCAATTCAACACTTACATTGCATGTGTTTTCATCCCACAGTGTTTCAATTCGAAAGAGCACTGTGGGAAATAAATAATATTTTCACAACATGTGAAGACAGTAAGAGATCTAGAAACTGTAGCAGTAAAGAGCTCTATAAATAGTCCAGGCTTTCAAGGTGGAGACAGGATCAGTAGTGTTGGTTAGAAGAAGGGTGAGTGAAAAATGTGACCTCAGAAGGGTCAAGAAAAACACAAATACTACTTCCACAGCATACACTTTTCCCCCTCATCTAGTATGCAGTGAATACATGAACTGTAGTTTATTAACTATATTAAATACTTAGCAAAATCTCAGATTCTGTAGCCATGACCTCCAACAAAACAAGCGAGCATGGATTTAGCCTGCCATTTGATTTTTGCTACACAGTAGATCTGTTAGGCCAGATTTTTATTCCATGCAATTTTCAACATGCTCTGTAAACTTGGAACTTTGCAGAAAAGGCAACTATTAGGCTACTCTGTTGTCAGAAAGCAAACAATGATCTTTTGGGGACAGATGGCTAGAGAAAACATTAGCAGGAGAAGAGGTTTATCTTAAGCAGAAGACAGTCTAATTGTAAATTGCCGAATAAAAAATATTTGCAATTTTATTACTAGTAATCCAGTATTTGCACAAAGATGCCACCATTGATTTTTTCAGTGACTTACTGTATGAAAGCAAAGTAAGTTTTAGGGAATTTCTGGAGGTACACTGGTAATGAATTCATCCCTGAGGCAGTGCCATATGGTCAAACAGAGCTCCAAGAAGAAAGGATTCAGCCAACTTTTTCTGATGTTAGCATGTTTTATTTTGCACACTGAAATACAGCAAATGATAAAAGATGGGATTAGAATGCCAGTAGAGGCTTTTTTTTTTTTTTTTTTTTAATGAATCTGAGCTTTTTTGATCAATTTTTCTAAAAGAAATTTTCTATGAAATTTTGTTAAATCCTACAATGTGATCAAGGAGTGTATTAAACTCAGTACATGTGGGGGGCATGTGGTCTACTTAAATGTTAACATTTACTTATTTATCAATAATTGGATTTGCTATTTTTGTATTGTGCTGTTCCAAGTGTTTTAGGTATAAGGCTGCTATTCAACATGAAAGATTACTTAGATTTTAAAAGGAAAAGCTGGTATTGCTTTTTCACTGGGAGATGATTTTCACGCACATAGTGTAGTGGTCAGGTTCTGCTCAAATACTGGTATTCAAGGTGACCAAAACATTTTTCCATGGATGGAAAACATTTTCCATTCAGTCAACAGTCTATGTCAGGACAATTTAGTAATCTTATAAAAAACTACATTAATTTCTTCACGAGTGCAAATGAGAACAGCTAAAAGGAATAAATTTTTTTTAAGAGTGATTGGCTTTCTAGTATAACTTTCTTTTTTTTTTTGTTTTCTAATTTGTTTGTTTTCCTTGTGTTTCCTCCTTATGGAGTTTTGGAGGACGTTCTAACTATAGAAAACCTAGAGGAGACAGTTGTTAATTTGATTATCTACTATCAAAATTAGTATTTAATTATTTTCACTCTCAGAAAGCAAATACTGTGTTGCTTCTCAATTTATAAATTTATTTCTATTAATAACTTTATTTCCAGGATTATCTCCCATTTATTTAGGTTCCTGAAATATTTTTTTTTTTTTTCCTTTTTCTCAGTAATTTTGCTTTTGCAGTACTAGCAACAAAATAATTTCTTCTGATGTAGTTTGCAGTGAAAGCTATTTACCTGTAGATTTTGGTCACTATACTTGTTAAAAAATATCTGTAAATGTGGTAAAAAAAGATAAAGGTATTAAGTTTTATATGAACTTAAAACCACTAAAGCCTTCAGGACAGATATAAATTCACTTCTTTTGGAAAACTCTAGTTATTGAACATTCAGGAGGGGCCAATACCTTAGAAGGGAAATATCTAGAACTTTGTGTTCTACTCTTTTAGACCCTCCTACAAGACAGGAGAACTTCCCTCTTCTCTTTCTAGCCTGGTTTATGACAAGTATTGCTAAAGGCACACTGTGGCACATGTGAGGCAGCCTTGGATCTGAAGTTCAGGTCCCTTGGGATGACTTGCTTCTCTTACCATTCCCTGTTTCATGGGGAAGATGTTTTAATGCCTAATTGCAAAATGTGTCATCTTAAGGACAGCAAAATGAAGCTTCATGTAAAGTGATAGTGTCTCAATTGGGATTTCTAGTTAGCTATTAACAAGCAGAAATTCAAAGTTTGTTAGGGAGTTAATTTTTAAGAAAGCTCACAAACTTCAAAATAATTTGAAGAGTGAAATAAAAAAAATGCAATATGAGAAGTTTCTTGATTTGAAACTTAATATTATATATGACTTATTTCTTATTTTAAAAAAATCTCTGAAGAAATCTGAATTTCTAAATAAAGATTTATACATTTGTGCTTTCTCTCTAGATAGGAGAAGAAATGTTAATGCATTTTACGCTAATTAAAATTAACAAAAATAGGGAAAGGAGTAAGTGCAATGACAGGGATAAATATTATGAAGAAAACTCTACAATTTCAGGCCAGTAAAATAATTTGTCCATCTATTGAAATCTCTATCAGAAGATTCAGAGACTGAGGAATTACTTCAGTTGTTTTAACTTTTCTTTCTTATTTAGTCTCAGAAAAATCTTGAGCCCCAGGGCACTCAGTGGGACTGTCTGAGGGCAAGAGCAGCAGTTTGTCTGTTGTTTGTTCTGAGCAGGAGGGGCAAAAGTGCAATCCTTTGATAAAGCAGGTTGAAGAACTCCTTTCATTTTCCTTGTTTCCTTTTGTGCAGAGGGCTTTGTGGCAGGCTGAAAAAGCATCCCTACAATCCTAGGATAGTAGGTGCAGTTAACCTGACCACCTCTGCAACGTTTTGTTCTATAAAGTTCTGATTTATCTTTATGTCTAAAGCTTTGATAGTGGAGTTAAGCTGATAGTGGAGTTAAGCTCGAGTGGGAGGAGTAACTTTGAAGAAGGGAATAAAGCAATTTAAAATACGACCTCCTAGTGTAGTGAATGGATAGGTGGAGGAGGGTTAACTGGAATGTCAAAGACAGCTCAATTTTTGCAATTTTTATATCACTTAAACTTCAAAAGGCAGACAGGTGAAATTCCTAATTTCACTTACTTTTTCTGATGGCCATCATGCTGATAAAAATAACACTACTTTTTTTGGTAAAAACAAATACATTGTCCAAATGGATTTTTAAAAACAATTTATCTGGCTTATCTCTAAATTCACTGGCAATTGTTGGTTCCCTTCTTTTAGTTTGGACATTTTTGACATCTTATTTTTCTTATATTTAATTTCTAGCTTTAGGAATCATGTAATTTTTTAATACTGTTTGTGTACTTTCATATTCTGTTTAGTGTGAGGTGGTTACTGTTTGAAATAAATGCTTACAATTTTTTGGCATGCAAAGAACAGATAATCAATACAACAGCTTTGTCTATTGCTTTTTCTCTTCTAAGACAAAGCAGGCTTATGTTTCAGTTTGGAAATTGAAGAAAAAAATCTATTTCTTCAGGCATTTGTAGGTTTTTTCCTCTGACTATTAATTAGTCTATAGTATGCTTTTATTGAATGCTTCATTTGTTTAGTGTGACAGAAAATCAACAAAGACTTGGATTTTGTTCTCAATCTAGTTTGTATCTACCTGCCTATTATTCCCACTAAACACATTTCCCCCAAACAATGTTTGGTTATATGTTATGTATAATTGAAAAGCTTATATTCTTCATTTGTCATTCTCAGCCATGCATGGGTATTGAGACTTGGAGCAAAAACCTGCACGTATTTGCATCGGTAAATTGAATTTTTTGTTCTTTTACTAATCTTCACTAATCTTGTACTAATCTGGCAAATAGGCACAGTAGAAAAAAAAATAAATAGGAAAAAAAGGGCGAGACTCTTTCTTTTTCCCCCATTTAAAAAATCTTATATATTTTGTTAAGGCATTCACCTTCCTATCTTGTATTCCCCTAATTAACAGGCACTCTTCTTTGATGCGATTTGGTGGTATTGTATTTTGTTTCCCCATGGGCTTGCATCCATTTAAATACAAGATTGTCAAGGTTGAATGAATATTGTTGTTTATGGTCTGTCGTCAGCCCTCAGGACTGCATTCTAAATATAAATAAAAAAAACACAATGAAAGCAAACACTAGAAATGTGGGGATTCTTGACTTTTAATCTGGCTGTTACATAGAGTGAGTTTTCAGCACTAAGCCACTTATAGGTGGCAAATGGAAAAATTTCCTGGATCATTACATGTGTTTTACTAGATTTAAACTACAGTGAAGTGAAGTGCAGATCCTATAAAATGAAAAATCACTGCAATTGGTGAGAAGGTCTCCAGGAATGCTTTTTGAACAAAATCATGACAGCCTGCACAATTCCTGCTAAGTTGCCTGTTGTGGTCCAAAGCAGCCTGCAAGCAGAGCCAGAAAGAAAACTGCTCTTACAGACCTGCCCTGAAATGTGCTCCAGGCAAACTCCATATATGCTGAATCCTCACATTGTTTTCAGAAACAATGACTCTCAAGTTGGAATTTCTTTCTTCCTCTCTAATCTTCCTGAACTTTCAGTGAATCAGGAAGCCAAATTCTAACAACACTTTCCTTCACAGAACAATCTCTCATACTCATTTTCTGAGAGACAATGCCTAAAGACTTCCTGCACCCACAGCTGGGACAGTTTCTGATCATAATGAATTAGACTTTTTAATTTATGCTACATTTTGATAGGCTTACCACTGATATGTAATAGAAGAAGAGGAGATGAAGTTTCTTTCTGTGTCTTCGGCCAGCAAGTTGAGTAAATGTACTTTCTAGAAGAGAGGCCAGTCGGTTGTTCTCAGCTTCCATCTCTTTCCCACCAATGGGCAATGCAACTGAATCACCCTAAAGGAGCACAAGCAGTTGGGATTTTCTCCACAATTGTGTTACAATTTGTATGCAATGTGAATACAGAATGTGGTTGTGAAACAGGTTTGCCATGGCCAGGGAAGTATTGGCACAGGTCAACTGTGATCTTAAAGTTGTTGAATCAAACACTTTTTAAAAAAATCCAGTTAAAAGAATATTTTCCCTATCAAGTTTATTATGTGACATAGCTAAAATTGAAACAATTCTAAACACATTCAAGAAGCAGAAGAGTGAAAACATCTGTAACAATCACATTGAATTAACACAGAATTCCTGTACTTTGCCATTCATGTTTGATCTTTGACATTTTGTAACAAAAAGAGCTATCTCCTTCACTGTTTTATTCAGAAAACGCTTTTCTTCAGCAAATTATATGTGCTTTAACTTTTCATCTTATCCCAGGGCTGCTAAAGAGCTATATTGGCTCTTAGAAGAGCTTGAAATAGCTTGTTCTTTATTCAGAAAGAAGGTGCATAATTACATTAAGCCTGAACAATGGAATAGTTCAGAAATTGAAATAATGAGCAACAAGAACAACAACAAAAATGTGTACAGTTTGACACATCTAGTGTACTGATTATGAAAATTATTTTTATTTAGAGTTATTTAGGATTATTCTTCCATACTAATTTGCTTATGGAATACAAGGCTAAAGAGAGAAATGTCATAATGTGACAATAAGGAACGGTGCATAATTAACCAAAATGTTATTTAAACCCAAACTTTAAAATATTTTTAATTATAATTATCACATTTTAGGATAATTATATGGCAAAAGAGAGAAGGAGTGCATTTTGCCATCCATGAGAGATTCATGTTTCTGCAAACACTTATGCAAAGCTATAAATACACCTGAGTGTAATTTTTGTACCAAAGTCTTGCTAAAAACTCGAGCTTAAGGAGCTATTTTATTTTTCCAGTTTTCCAAGTCTGCACCAGGTGAGAAAGTACAACATGTTAATAAGAAAGATTCTGAAAAAGGAAGTGAAATAGCCGGTCATTATGCCAAGAAAATGAAGAGTGTCTAAAAAAAAGATTCCTGTAGATTATGCCCATTTCCTTTTCTATTTATAAACGTGTTCACTTTGTAAAAGCAGCATTGCAAAGGGCATGATTTGGCATGCAAAACATTGAACAAAAGCAAAAGTTTTCATAAACTGTGCTTTATGGACTTTATAATAAAAACTTGCATGTAAAGTCCAAGGCATCACTGCTACTAAACTGAAAAACAGGGAGATAAATATTGTCATACATGCAGACTACCCACTAGGAACCACTAGGTTGTTGTCTAAAATCATGTTCAGAACATGAGCAGTGTGCAAAGATTGCTCGAGTCTGGAAACCCATAGATGGCAAATATGACTTGTTAAACAATTTGGCACACAGTGCTACAAATAGGCATCATTTTCCAAACTGCCCTACGTGTCAAGTATTTGTCAAAATATGCAATATCTAGAGATATGTACAAAATGTTCTTTAACTTTTGTCTAGTTACAAAGAGTTGAACAAATATCAGAATGAAACACTAGGCTCTAGCTCATTTATCCAGGCTACAGGAGAAAGAGACCAGGGGTCATCCAAATACATCTTATAGGCACACAAGTAGCAGTTTCAAAGTAAGGGATTTTAAACATAAGACCAAAGGACAGAGGCCCAAAGCTGAAGATGAATGTATTCAGATTCTCATTTTCTTTTTTATAGCTAACAAGAGGTACAGTGTGTGAAGAGTGAAGTCTTAAAATTTAAATCTGTGGGTGCCAGAATGCATGGCCCTTGCAACATGGCTTAATTACTAGCTGTTGTTCTAATCAGTGATATTAACCTTAATCATGTTCTCAGAGGTGTTTAGCCACTGATTTTATGGAAATGAGAACCTAAGTGCATCCCACTTGACACAATGTCCATTGTCAGAGTGCTCTCTGCAATGGACATTTCTTCAGCAGCAAATCCTTTATGTGACACACGGCATGAGCAAGGTCTTGTTCTGCTGTGGAAAAGTCTAGGAGCCACCTACTTTTACACACTTCACTTTAATTATTAAGACTTATTATTTCTCTGCTTATTCTCTAGAACTCTGCTCTAGGTAAAGGTTGCCAAATAATATGAACAGTCACTTTAAAATATTCTAGACATTTCCAGCCCAGTGGAGTTTAAAATAATCTTTTCAGATCTCTAAAAGTAGATTTCTGAGGTTTTTTTTCCCCATCTTATAATAAAGTATCCTTTTACAAAAAGTAGACTTCCCTAATATACTAATTTGAGACATGTAACTATTTTAGACTTTTGACATTGTAGCTTTGATGAACAGTTGTACATCAATTTTGCACTGTATGTCTTATTTTGACTTCACAGTCTCTAAACTGTCTCTTGATCAGTGTGGTAGCATTTGTGAACAGACATGAGGTGGGGTTGAAACTGATAGTGGAATGCAATGACTTCATTCTGTCATTAATTGAGATGCCTGTATGGAGCATTTGATGTGTGAAAGGCAATTTTCAAGATTTCTGGCAGTTAAACATTTCTACTGGGAGTAAACTACCTCCAACCCTTCCTGGGATTGATTATTAATTACTCTATGGGATAAAGTCACATGGGAAACTGTGCAGATTAACTCTGGAAGATTCAGGAGGAAAAGATTGGGCTTCACGTATTAGTTTTATACAGACATGGAGAGCTGGGGAATTTTCCTGTGGTGTAGTAAGGAGAAGAACTAAATTACTATGTGGGGAATTGGTTGCTGATAACACCAGTTTTCTTCCCTTTCTACTAATTCTTGCTTCTTTGCCAACCAGATTTTTATTACAGATGTCAGTTTCCCTGCTAGATTATGTCTTTAAATTGCTGCATTTGTTTAATCAAACCCTTGTGTTTAAATGGATTTGTGTGCTCATTTAAGAGACAACCTTTTTGATTACTTTCTGTTGCAGGGGGAGGTATACAAAAAATATAATTATGTGACCTCCTGTATCAGGTTGTAGCTGCATGAGATATGATTGCAGGCAGAAAAAGGCTCACCCTCTCTCTGCATTCCTGTCCACTTCTTGATTAGAAGCAAAAGGGATAGATTAAGCTGTATGCAGAATCTAAACTAATGGCTTCAGTTTGGAGTTGATTTGCACGTGATTGAATAGAAGAACAGTCAGAACTGGCCTGTGTCTGTCTGCAAGAGCCTGCTCAGACATATTCACCATGATTCTTGCATCAAGATTCTTTCCTCCTCATAAGGCTAAAGCCTATGTTGTAGGATGCCCAGGCTTGATTAAAAAAACCCCAACAATCCACCCACGACAACTCAAACCTCTAAGTAGTGGGGAATTACTGGCTGTTTTCTAGTTTTATACTTTTTATATACGCAATTATACATAAAGCAGGACCCCACTGGACTCAAAGGATGCAGCTGTGAAGCACAAACAAAACCCAAGTAGAATGTGCAAACAGAAAACAGTTGCTTCCTCTGTGTAAGTTTCTAGCTCTTGTTGAAACCTGCTAAATGAATTGCTTTTAATCAAAATCATAGGCTAATACTAAAAATATATAGAACATTTTTTAGAAGTATAACTATGGCAAGTCAGATCAGAATAGCTGATAGGCACAAGGAGTATAATGAAAAAACAGCCCTTTTGCTAACTTCTCTTGGATCTGGTAATCAAGGTGTGATATTTCAAAATTGCCATTTTGAACATATATAAATAGCTCAAAAAAGAAGAAAAAAATTCTTTGAGGTAGTGTCACAGTTGCAAAATAGGAAAAAGGACAAATCTCTAGCTAATTAATATCATTAGATAATTACAGAATTTTTGGTTTGTATAAATCATCTATCATTTGCCAAAACACTGCATTAATTCTCTATTCTATCATAAGCAGGTGACAAATATAAATCTGTTAGTAAACAGGTATAGCCTTAGACCTTTCACAGACGTCTTTTGTGGACTCTGCTGTATTAGTAGAATAATTACTACTGAGTTGCACTGATAGTTGATGTTCTAGCTCTAGTAAAATTACAAAAAAACCTCAGAAAATAGGGCTAACTCTTCTATTCCTTTGTCCCAAGGCAGAAAGACCTACAGCCATTCTAATTTACACAGGTTACTTTTCTAACCTCTTATCAAACCCCTTTATTTCTGTGTATGTCACAACCTACTGAAGTGTTTCCTCATATGTGAATTAAATTTCCTTTGTTGCAAAGTCAGAGTCATATAGAAATAGCATGATTTGAAAATGGAAATTGTGTTTTGACAGAATGATTACTTTTTCATACTAACTGACTGCTTTTTGCTTTCATAAGAGAAAAATGAAAAAGAAAGTAAAGGCAAACAATGAACTGTGAATGATTTTGATACTGAGGCACTCAAAGCATCCTGTGAGAGTTTTAGGTCATCCTTTTCCTGATCCTATTTTTTGCATGGGACAGGATCTTCTGACATATAATAATGTTGTAATTGTGGGTAGCTAATTGAATACCACACATTCTTTCTAGCCATTTTGCCTCTGCAAACCCATTCATTTAATTGTCCAGGGATATTAGAAGCGGTCCAGAAACACAGGACCCAAAAAGACTACAACTTAAACATATATCAAGTTCACTTCCCTATAACAGAAGGAAATCAAGGACACATCAGGAAGTCACATATCAATGAATTTTTTTGTCTCAAATAACAAAACATTTGACATTTCTCTGACAGAAGGGATTTGACTGCTATGACTGAAAACACAACCACTGAAAAATCTATCATGGAAGAGAGCAAGAGAGCTCAAGAGATGGTTGGTATGTTCACATTGGCACACAGTCAGAAAAATAATAGTCCCAGAGAGCACTTTATGCTCAGGGATGCCAAAAAACTGGCAGTAAAACAAACCATCCAACCCAGCAAACATCCTCCATCGATCTGGAGGAGTCAGATGACCCATGTGACATTTGATGTTATCTGTGTGTGTGTGGGCAAGCCGGGGTGATGGATGCACTTGACCCCCTTAACCAAGCTAGCAATAATCCGGTAGAGGCTCCAAAGGAGGTAAAGACCTGGGACACAGGCCAAGAATTCCATAAGAAAGTCCACAAAGGGGCAGGGTGGCTCCATGAGCCTTGATGCATATGAGCTTGGAACATCAACTGTGAGATTAACACGTGAATAATGCATGGTTTTAGCAGGAATTATTAACGAAGGAGCAGAGAAAACTGTCGACACAAGGCGTATCATGCACACCCTTTCCTTGGTATACAATTTGACTGTGAGCCAACTAGTGTACCCCATGAATGTGACAGCCCAAGTGAGCCTTCTTTGGACTCCCCCTGCTAGGCAATGGCTGCATGGTCGTGATCTCCTGTAGGCTGTGAAACCTCTCCAGGTTGCTCCTTGAAGCAGGGAGATCTTTCTACTGACAAGAGATCTTTGGGTGAGTCCAGTTTGAGTTCTTTGTAAATTGCAGCTGGACTGCATGCCAGTGACTCTCCCCTTGAGTTGGGATACCTCTCAGGGCCTGAGATTCCTTACTAGAGATTGAGAGATTCTTCTCCACCCAAAGTGAAGAGACCCCTTATTCACAACAGATCCTCAGTAAATTGCTGACACCTTGCTTAATTAATACTAATGAAACCCATGCATTTAATCCCTTTAGTTATGAACCATTGTCCATCTCTGAGACTAAGATTGGATCTATCCACACCTAAATTTCCTGAGGAGTTCAGAAAGCGTGGGGGTCACCTCTGAGCCTCATTACTCAACAAAAGGGTCTCATTTTATGTCTTGGACCACCGTGCATATCATCCTAAAATGTTTTTAACTTGATTTTCCTATGTATGTTTGATCCATGTGGTAAGTAAGAAGGACCTGTAATAAACCCTTGTAAGAAGGTTTTTGTCCATGTTGTAGGAAGCAGAATAGTTTATGACACTGAGCAATGAATAAGAAAAGGAAGGAATTAAGCCTCAAAGGATAGTTTTGAGCAATAGGGAAAGAGAGTATTCCTCAGGATTTACAAGGAGCTGGTGGATGCTACTTGGTGATGCTGTGTCTGGACACAAATCATGCATGAAGAGCTGTAAATAGATAAATGTGGCAAGGACAAACTGTGACTTGGTGTGGCTATAAGAAGAGTTAAAGAAGGGGAACACAGCTGACATGTCAAACATCTTGAGGGAAGAAGGGTTGTACCTGATATACAAGAGTGTACTTGAAATATATCTGTGCTGGGTTTGCCTCTTTTCATGGCAAGATTAGGAGCAACAGGATTCCTTAATGAAAAGGGCTATGAGCTCACAGGACTCTGCTCTGTGAAGCCTCCCAGATCACCCT
This sequence comes from Sinosuthora webbiana, assembly GCA_013397395.1. Taxonomy (NCBI): domain Eukaryota; kingdom Metazoa; phylum Chordata; class Aves; order Passeriformes; family Sylviidae; genus Sinosuthora; species Sinosuthora webbiana. Next base: position 19,108 of record VXBN01003414.1, on the reverse strand, counting down.
TCTATGGATGATTTTCCAGTTCATGTGTGGGGTGCACCTTGGGGCGCCAGAAAACCTGTCATGGTTCCTTATTACGTTCTGGGTTGAGATGCATCACAATTTTGAGCATTGGAAAAATGTGGGGCTTGGGCAGTAAGGTCATGAGGATGAGAAAAGGGAACAAGCATAATATAAGCATGTTGAGATTACCAAATGAAGGGTCTGAGACACTGATGCTTTGGGAAGGCTGACCTGGAACAGAGACTAGACAGAGCTAGAGAATAAAGTAGGTATTAATTAAAAGGCCTTTAAGGATACACCTTGAGCAGGACAAGAGCCTGGCCATGGCTACACCCAAGGTGGACACAAAATAGTCACAAAATGGATGACTGGTCACAAGGTCTTACAGTTTTATGACTTTTGGTCCATTTGCATGTTGGTTTTAATTGTCCAATTACAGCTTCAGATTATGAGGTCCCATCCTTCTTGTCTTCTCTCTTCAGTCTACCATTGTTCATGCTTTTGGGCCTGGAAACTTGTAACAGCTGTCCTTGGTCTCCAGCAGGAAAAGGATTTGTTTTGTTTACCTACTCTGTGAAGAGTGCTTACTGGCACTCAATATGAAACTCAGAACTACACACCCAGGCAGCACAGAATCTGGAAAACATGAAAGCTAAAACTTAAAGCATCAACAGATGTTGCACTGTCATAGTTGTCTCTTATGCGGTGCTACATTGGGTTTAAGTGCCAAAGTTTTAGTCTCAGAAGAGATCAGGAGCTGCCTACGCCCAGGCTGGCCAGAGTCAATTCCAGATGGCTCTCAACCAGATCATGTTTGGCCAAGGTTGACTCCATCAGCAACGCTGGTGACATTGCTGTGAAAACATATTTGAGAAAGGGCAAAGAATGTTGTGCAGCAACTGTGAGAGACAAGAGAGAGGAAAATGTGTGAGAAATAGGTTTCTTCCCTTGTGAAGTGGTGTTGATTCACATTGCTCAAATCACCTCTCAGGAGCTCTGAGGATTCCAGGATTAAGCAATATGTGATCACTGATTCTGAGAATATTTGTGCTACCTGATACCATGATATTGTAAAAAGGAACTTTGAAGGGAGCGACTGATAGTTTATAATTTATCTGTCTCTTGATGTTGCAAAAGATTAAATTTAGCCTATTAATTTCAGTTTGTGAATGAATTTGTACCTGTCATAAGTTTATAGGAGGGTAAAGGGAAAATAAATTTTATTTCATCTTCTGCTTGCTAAGCAGTATGATGATAAAATCAAATGATGTTCAAATGATGATGATTGCTAAATGTATCAGAGTAAATTATATTTTATCCTGTATGAGCAATACTGCACTAAAGGTTGTTTTTGTTGTCTTTTTATTCCTTGTTTTTTTCTTTTTTTCCCTGAAAAACATTATTATGCAGCAAAAAATCTTTATTTCCTTGTTTACAAAGGTTCATGTGGCTTTGGCACCAGAAAGCATCCATTATCCATTTCAAAACTGTGTTTCAAGGCGAACTAAGTAATGACTCAAAGATCATAGGAGACCATCAAACCCCATGAAGCACTTGAAAATCATAATTTATGTAACAAGATTAAAAAGTAAGAAGGTGTTCTAACTAACAACATAATCATAGAGATGAGATGTTTGCCTGCAATTTTCATTGGTAACACCAGAATGAATTATCTCAGATTGACTCAAGTAAGCAGAAGAAGAGAGGTTTTAATGTTAAACTACAATGGGTAAAAAACTAGGTTAAACATTAGAACCAGGGTTTATGAAGTCTTGAAGAATACAGTGTTATATTGTGGAAATTTATACTAACATCAGAATTAGTGATAAAAAAACAAGTGACTCTTCTGTCTGGGTCAATTTCTGTGAAGTTCTGCCTTTTTTTTTTTTTTTTTTTTTTTTTTTTTTTATAGATCTGAGCGTGGAAACCTAACAACCTCTCTGGCTGACCTGTAGCAGTGTTTGGCTGCTCCAATTTGGACATATTTATAATGTATGGGATCAAAAGTTCACGCAAGGGATACAGTGGTTCTTAACTGTCTTGAGAACTAGTCTCAGACAGTGTTTCAATCCTGTCCACGAAGCGATGAAATACAGAATGGTAAGTAAATAATTGTGTTCTAGTGGTAAATCTTTTTTGAATTTATTGTTTTATGACTGTGAACTGAGTTGAGACCAAGTATGGGAAGCAAAAGGAAACACCAGAAATTTTTAAAATAAATGTTTGTCTAATATTTTTTAAAAACTCTTTTTCCTTAGCTTGATAAACTACAGAATGCTAATAACCAGTGTTCAGGCACTTGACAGCTAGTTGTATGGATTTTGGTTTTAGCCAATATGACTATTACCACTAAATCAGAGTAAAGAATATAGATACATGAACTTCCTTCATAACATTATTTCCCCAATTAAATAGATGCTGACATTTTTTAGGGTCAATACTTCATTGTGAGTGGATAAAGAAGAATGTTTAGGCACATACAAAAGCTTATTCCTTTAGGATGAGATATAAACCTTACTGTGAAACATTCTGAGATTTCCAACTAAAATGAATTTTTAATGTCACAGAAAAGCAACTGAAATGGTTATTTTTATATATGTAACCCTGCAGAAAACTAGTTCCCTAAAAGCAGAAACAATAACAGAGTTCAGAAATTGAAAATCATATTTACCTCAGTAATGTATTAGTTTTGAAGTTAATTCCACTTAAATGCTAACATTTAAAAATACATTAAGGAAAGGAAAATATTACAAGCTTCTTTATTGCTTTTAATCATACATCTAACGCAAGATTGGTTCCAAATAAGTCATTAAAGCACATATTGCAATGCTAAGCGTTTTGTAATGACGCCATAAATCTTTAGCTCATCAATAAGAGGCAGCAAGTGATCTGACAGCAGGCACTGCCATTGAGTGCTGAGCTGCCAGTGAGATGCAGAAGTGAGCAAACAGGGACTGAGATGTCTCCTGCTCTCAGATGGGTGGTCATCCACTTGGCTATGTGGCTTTCTGTGGGTGTGTGGGATTTACTTGCACAAAGTGGAACAGAGGCAGGAGAGGCTTAGACAAAAGCCAGCATAGGATATAAAAAAGTCTTATCAGTTGCCAAATCATTGTTCATATGTAGCAGAGGGTCTTCTGTGTCCCACCTGAAAAATGCCTGGCTTTGTTGCCTCAGTTGATCCCTGAACTTTGCTGCTGATCTGCTGAACTGCCAACACTTTCTGCACAGGTTGTGGAGATCCCTGCTATAAGCAGTTGTCAGTGCACTGGAGGCTGGATGAGGCAGCTGAATCTCTAGGAAAGAACAGAACAGAATATTTCAGCTACGAGGGGCCTATAGCAATCATCCCATCTGACTGCTTCAGGAATGACCAAAAGTTAAAGCATATTTTTAAAGACATCCCCAAATGTGTCTCAAAACTGACAGGCTCAGAGCATTGACCACCTCTCTAGCGTGTTTGACCAGGCTCCAGTGTTTGACCACCCCCTCATAAAGAAATCTCCAGTGTAAGGCTTCCCTAGATCAGCTTTGAACCATTTCCATGTGTCTGATCATGGAATACCAAGGAGAAGAGCTCAGTACCTCCCTCTCCACTTCTTAGGAAGCTGCAGAGAGCAGTGAGGTCTTCCCTGAACCTCATTTTCTCCAAACTAGACAAGTCAAAAGTCCCTAGCCACTCCTCACAGGTCCTGCCTTTCAGCCCTTTTTCCAGCCTTGTTGGCCTCCTCTGGATGGATTCAATTACCTGAACACCCTTCTTAAGTTGCGGGCCCCAGAACTGCACAGAGATAATCCAATTATATTGGGTAGTGTCCCTGAAAACCTTACAATAATTTCTAAATTTTTAATTCCACAAATTTCTGATTAAGTGCTGCTGGAAATGAATGCAGTGGTGTTAACTGCCTGTCCAGAAATGACAAACTAAACAAGATTTTTGGATATGATTTAAAATTCTCTTTTTTTTTGCTTATTGTTTCAAATGACAATCTTATCCATTCAGCCTGTCAGGCACAAAGAAAAGGAAAAGGCTCTTGGTTAATATGATAGCCCAAGTTTCTACGTACAGTTTTCCCTCCCTTTGGAATAAACCTGAGCCTTAATATTGTTGCTTTTATTGCAAGGTCTAGGTGGTTGTCATTTTCCAGCTGTTCCCAGCTTGAGGAGTCAGAAACAGTCAATTGACTTGGAAGAATTTTTCTTTGAGACATCTTACTCTGCTTCAATTTGAGATGTTTAATATTATCCTACCAGGCAGAGGTAGAGAGGGAAAAACCACATTTGTTAGAGAGTGGCTGTTCTGCCTTAATTTTTTGAAGAAGTTGCTGGAGACTAACCACTAGAAATGAACAAATAGCATGCATTTTAACTTATAAACTACCAGTTTCTCTCGCATCTCTTTTGAGAATAGCCCTTAATATATCAGATTGGTCGAGTTTTGCTAGAGTCATTCTTAGTCTGGAGCTGGGGAAGGGGAAAAGGTGAACCAGTTGCATAAACAGAGAAGTCTAATATTTTTCTAGGTAGTTGTATAAGATATCCTTTCAGGTCCCCAGCTGCAACTCCAAAAGGAATCAGTTCTTGTGTCACACCTGACATGTCCACCAGCCCACCCATCAGATGTTGTGTGTGAGTGTTGGGGCCTCAGATGACAGCAAGCATCCATGTTTAGGCAGTTGATCCAAGCACTAGGATGCTAAAATCCACACAATGAATCAAATGACCTGCTTGAGCCCTCCCAACAAATTTACCCAGCTTCTGTCAGCTGAGCATCCCTCTAGGATACACTGGACTAGCCACTGACTGCAGTGGAAGTGCAGACACATTGCCTGTGCATAAATACCAATCTTCCAAATGGCTACCTTAAAATATCTGAATCTAGAGCCTTTAGGAGCTAAAGCCCACCTATAGTGAGGCTTATACAGAGTGTCTCCCTGGCAGTTGTAATCATTTTGGCTGGGTTGTTTGTTCCTCATCTCTTAGATAGACTTGCACACATCTTATTCCTGCTTTCATTGCTGGCTGCAAGAACACAGTAATTTTCCTTATAGTTTTTTTTTTTTTTGTACTCATCTATTTGGTTTCTCTGTAAAGGACAGTATAATTAAATTGTTTATTTAATTCTGAACAAAAATCACTGGACATTTCCATTAGCCTTTCTGTCTCCTCTTTGTTTTGTGTTTTCTTATTTTAAATGTTACCTTTAAAGAACCCAGTTCAAAGCTTACCTATATTATAAAATGTCTGATTTTATAGTTTATTTTCTCTGATAACTATAATAGATGTAAAATAACTAACTATAGTTAGTTATTTTACATCTAATAGGGAAGAGGCTGGTACCCATTAAAGCAGTCCTTATTGCAGGATATTTAAATTACCTATTAGACTATCTTTAATTGTCAGGTACAAATTGTATCTACAAAGGGTGCTCCCCCTGATTTATATTCACATAGATGTAGCAGCAAAACTTTATAGTTTTGATTGGTGTTATTCAAATGAAGAGTGCCTTATTCAATCAGAGATCTTGTGGAATGGAATACCCAAATTTTTCACAGTGTTCAGTACAGCAATGAAAGCAGTTCCGCTCTCTTTAAGAGACACAGTTACAGACTGCGCTTATTAATATTGGATCAAACGTTCATCAGACACTTGTTTTCTCCTCAAGGCAAAAATCAACACTTCCATTCCATAGGTTCTGTGATTTAAACAGAGCAATTTACGTCACACTGACACTTTCTAAAAAATTTCTGTGAAAATTGCATCTAAGCTGATTTCACATATAGAAATTGAAATCTGTATCTATTATTAAAAAAAAAACAAACCCAAACCAACCCAACAGAAAAAATCCCCTAAAGAGCAAATTATTTTCTGTCTTCAGCTGTGACAGAAATATAAATCAGCATCCTCTGTGGGATTCATTTTTCAGTATATTCTCTTTAGCTAGAACTAGCAGAAAAATCTCTTTATCTTCTCTGTGCGTGTAATTCAGAGACAGCTAGAAATATTGTAGGGAGATATACATGTGGGACATGAAACCAGAGTATGGATCTGGGCTTTTTATGTTCTATCAACTTTAAATGAAACAAGTGTTAAGCATAGTGAAGCAGCAGTTTACAAAGATGACTTAGGTTTTCTGGGAAACTGCTTTCCTTTGCATATGTGCTGCAGCTGTCCAGCATTGACATCAGCAGCAATTGCAGAAGAGTTGCTGAAAAAAACCTAACTGCAAGCATGCTGGACAGCAATGGAGATAAAGAAAAGGCTGAAGAATCTGGTGGGGGTTTTTTGTGTTTGTGTGTGAGGTTTTGTTTGGGTTTTTTTTTATTATTTTTTTTTTTAATTTTTATTTTTTTATTTTATTTATTTTCTTCTAATTAATATAAAGGAATTGTAATCACTTACTTGGTCCAGTGGAACATAAACATACAAACACATGTCAGAATATGGGAGAAAAAAACTTTACAGTGACCCAGCTGTGTCTGTGCCAGCAGCAGGAGTGTCTGATATTACCACTGTGGTGATGTGGTATCCCCATTCTGGTATCCCCAGCTTGTTCTTGCAGTGCTGGTGAAAGTGTTGGGCACTTCTGTTCTGGGCAAGTGTGGCTTAACAAGCCTCTAGCAACCAGCATATTCTGTGAAATATGATCCTACAGGTAGTGTCAAATCCCATTTTCACCTGGATCTAGTCAAGTCTCCTGCATTGAAAGTAAATGGAAAACATTCAATTTAGGGTTTTTTAAAATGTTTTTGTTTGTTTGTTTGTTGATTTTCCCCAAACACATCCCCATAACAGTGCCGCACTGAAGGGGTCAGCCTTGAACAGTTTTTGTCACTTAATTTAAATCAAATTAATGTGAAGTTGTTAGTGAAATTATCTATGCTACTACCTCACAACATTTGTTCTGGAGGCTGTTTGCAGAATAAAACAAAAGCTCTTAAAAATGTGATGAGGCACCTTTTTCTGAAAATGGCTGAATCTCACAGGACTTTGCTTCAGGAAAGACAATTTCCCTCTGATATTCCTTCATCAGTTCTAAATGATGCTTTCCACTTTTAGTGTGGTTAACTATAGAATAAATTTTAAAAGTTTATTTGTTCAAAGAAAGATCCTATGATCTATCTGACACATAATGAGACTGTTTGGATGCCAATGTTTTTTTCAGAACCATTGTTAGTATGTTTGGAGAACCTAAAAGCCAAGTACTTCCTCCCTCTGAGGAATTTACCTCAGCAATCTTTTCGAAACAGCTTCTTCCCTTTTTAATTATATAGCACATTTCATAGAAGTGCATAGCAAATTTTATGTTTCTTGTGTTTTACTTGATGCATATTTTGATTTCATGAACAGATGCAATAGGGAACCTGAAGTTCCCAAGAAAATCATATTTCATTAAAAAAAAAAAAAATCTATTGAAATATTGTAGTAGCCAATGCATCTAAATCAGAACCAGGAAATTTTGGATCACTCTGCCCTGCAGCATGGCAGATTTAAAGCCTCAGGCAGAAAAACTGTGGGCAAATAGTCTGCAAAGGAAAAGTGCCCTGGAGAAGATTGTTGTGGTTACTGTTTGTGAGGGAGCAGAATTTTGCATATCCTTACACAAAATGTCTGGCTGGTCTCTTCTGGTAGAAGTAATAAAGTGCATTGATTTGAATCTCCTCTTATATTTTTAGGTGATACAGACATCACTCAGACTGTTCTTCTGGGCTCATTTATCCAATCTGATAGCACCAAAGTTTTAATACTCATTTTTTCTCACCTCTATCAAGCTCTCCCTCAAAATATTTACATGTTGCTTTAAGAAACTTTATATACATGTCTAGAAATTAAGCCTTAGTAAAGAGGGTATTAATGAAGGGGCTGATGTTTATAGGCCGATTATGACTTTGCTATGTGTTATCTGTAGGTATCAGAGATTGTTTAAAAAGTGTTTCATTAGCAGCTCTCTATATAGAGTTCCTGCTAATAGAGCAACTGGATTAGAACCCACCTCAGCATACAGAAGATGATTGGTAGTGTTTTTCTCTGTGACTCCATGGAATTCCCCTGGGCAGAAGCTCTTCTCTTACAGTACCTAGAAACATGGCACATTCTTGATTTCTGTCTCAGAGTTAAAATTAGAAAGGCAAATCTCTCTCTGTCTCAGGTTTTTATGGATTATTCATGAATGAGAGTCACTTAATTCTGGTTTTGTTTGGAAGTTGTAAGATAATTGCAAAAATAATGGGAAAAGTTTAAGGCTTCACTTTATGAGATTTCCATTTCAGGATATATCAAAACAGCAGAAAAATAAATCATGGGTCTACAACTTGTGATTACAAATGAAGAAATTTTACTTTTTCTTATCAGCAACTGTGTGATAGATGCATCACGTAATGCAAAACCACAAGTTAGATTCAAAATTGCAGACTGAGGGAAAAATGCTGTTCAAAAAAACTGTTCAAATAGACAATGGTTCAAATAGTCTGATGGAATTCCAGATTTAGAGCATGATTATTAGATACTCCCAAATGCAGATAATAGAAAACACAAAAATGTCATGGGGGATAAGATGGGTTTTAAATAAAATATCAATTATGTTCCATCAGGTGTTAACATTTGTGGGCTCTTTAGTGCACTTGGTACTTTACAAAAATTAAGAAATGAAAATCCCACTTTCATCTGCTTTCATACTTATAGTAGCTATAAGTATCATTTTGAAGATTTCATTTGTGTGCAGAGGCTCCAATGTACACTTACTGAGTAATGCAACCATGAGGGAAAAGTTAATCTTGAGAGCACTTCTTAAAAAAAACCCCACTAAATCCCAGCCAGCACAGCTCTCAAACAGCCAGTATTTGCTCATGCCAGTTTGAATCCCTTTAATCTTTTGACATAACAGCAAGTATATAGCTAAAGCCAAGCCTACCTGCCTATCCATCCATACAAGAATTATGCCTATCTAATTGTAACTCTGTGGTACTCTGTTCAGTGGTATAAGTATCAATGTTATCTTTCTCCATGTTATAATCTGTGGTTCCACAACCTGATTGACAATCTGATCAATCTGATTGACCCACAATCTGATTTTGACATATGAGAGAAATAATTTGCATTATTTACAGGAATATTGTTTTGCTGTTTTGTTTTACACAGTCATGAGAGGTAAAGGTGCAGCTATTGGCCAATGGAGTGGTGCCTCAGGTATGAAGAACAGTGGAATAAAAGCACAAAATCACAGAATCAGTGATCAAACTTCAAAGGGACCTCTGAATGTCATCTGCTCCAACCTTCCCACTTAAGCAGGGTCACTTACATCCATTGGCCAAGATGCATTTTGAATATTTCAAAGAATGGAGACTCCATGACCTCTCTGGGCAAACTGTGACGCTGTTGGGTCTCCCTCATAGTAGAGAAGTGTTCCCTGATCTTCAGAGGAACCTTCTGCCTTTCAGTTTCTGCTCATTGTCTCCTGTTCTGTTCACCACCCTCAACCATTCCTGCATTTTTTTTTGCATCTAAGGCATCTGAGTTGGAGATATGAGTTGGCATATCTGGTTTGGTGGCACATCCCAAGGAATTTGAATGTTATTCACTAGGAAATCATATTCCAACATGGAACTTGCGTGCTAAATTGAGGAGCAATTCTGATAACTGTTGAACCAGATTTCAGTGAGATGAAAATAATCACTTTTCCCCCCTACTTGTAGAAAGACTGTTAAGAGGCTTAGAATTACTTCAGAGACAAGAACAGCAAATAATTTGTTATGTTCCATATTTATTGCAAAATTGCATTATAAGGGATGATTTAAGAAATATATCTGTTAAAAAAAACCACCCCTAAGATATTATTAGCTGACTTGGAAGCTTAACCTTAGAAGTAGAAGTGCTCTTTTTTTAAGTGAACAAGTGGGGTAATGGAAGAAAACAACATATTATGCTACCAAACCCCTCTATATAATATATATAATGCATTGTATAAATGCATTATATATACTATAAATGCATATTATAAATGCATAATCATAGCATTTTTTTTCCTTCTTTTACGCAGAATTGCTCAGCTGAGTCCATCAGTTTCCAAATCAAAACACACCCCTAGAGTAATATATCATTCCTAAATCCCTTTTCTGTAGTCTCACTAAAAGTGCATTCCTATTCCCTTAAAATACAAGGGGAACCTTCCTAACATCATTCTCAACGTGTGGTCTACAATAGTAACACTGGTAAAACAGGTAAAGTGACACATGTTGAATAACAATGGTAAAAATATAATTTAAAAGGAAGGAAAAAAAAGTGTGCTTATATCCAGCCAATATTTCTTGAAAACAAATATTATAACAGGTGCAGGTGTAGACAGCTAGTGAGGATCTCTGCCTATAGCACAACAAATAGCATACTCATCTTCATGTTTTGAAAGCAGAAACTTTGGAAACTAAAACCAGAAGATGAAATAAAATGATTATATACTTCAGCTGTATGCAGGAGAATATTGCTGCTGACTACCAGTGCATGAGTTAAGTAGAGCAACCTTCAATGAAAACTAATTTACTTTTGGTAGTTGCTGTCATGGGAAAGGCAAATATAAAAGCCTGATATAACAGAACTGTAGGAAAAAAGATGCTCTGATTGGATTATTTGGGGAGTTTTTTTCTGTGTGACACACTGATGCTGGGTAGCTGGGGAATGCAGAAGGAAACTACTGTGGCAGCCATATGTGGGTGTTTGATTATTTGCAGTTATGACTGTAATTCCATTTTATTTGGGCTGAGTGATGTTCATTTTCTTCACAGAGCTGTTGGAAGGACAGTTTCTTCCTTGCATAGTAGAGATGTTTTAATAGAGAAATCATTACTCATGACTATAATTACTAGTTTAATTCTTCCACTGTGATGCAGGCTGATAGCTCCATGCAAAAGTAGCCCTTTAATCCAGAATGGCTTGGAAAATGGCCCAATTTTAAGATTCATATCAGGGAGTCAGCAATTTATTCCTTGATGAAAGAGGAATTTTGCCATCAAAAATAAAGATGAACTCTTTGTGAAAGTAAATGAATCGCTTCTCTAACACTCTTCCAACTTTCTTGGGTTAAAGATTTTCATTTTCTAGGCACTCATGTGTTGGTAATTATTGTATGTATTCCACATAAGACTAATATACTTAAGATTAATATATATATTAGAATTTTGCAAAAATTGCTGTGGTTCCCTGGAATGAGAGGTCTCCAAGCACAAGTAGACCATTTTCTTCTGTGATGCAAGTTGTGTTAAATCAAGGCTCTTGACTTTAGAGATAAAAGCAAATTTCCTAAGAATTTATTCAAAGAATTTCAGTTTTTGTCTGTGGAATGTTAGAGCTCACAGACATCTGAAACAGTGAATGTGAAAATGCAGCTAATTAATACAGTGTTCAACTGGCATCCTGTACAAATAATAGATTAATCTGTCACTTAAGGATAATTAGAGCACATCATTTAGACCTTAGGAGACCTGTGGCTTTCACCACAGGTATGCAACAGAGAAACCTCTCTCAGTACCTCCACTCAGTGTTTTATTTGCTTATTGTGATTTCACATTGCTGTATTTCTATTGTTTTTGCTATTGTTACCATAATTATAATTACATTGATTATTCTGCCCAGGGAATTTAAATCTGGAATATTGATCTTAAAGCTTCGGATTAATTATTGCTAACACTGTCAAGGTGGGACCATCTGAACAAATTGGTGATTCATCTGCAATCATTTCCTGCAGGATAAGACACTTTTCTTGAACTACAGGCCATGAAATGGAGTAAACCATGACTTGGCTTATTCCAGCTTTCAGTGACATGAGAAATACTGTCTGCAGAGATTTATTCTTTAAGGATGTGTTAGAATGAACATCATAAGTCCTCTTTTACACAGGGCTTACCTTCTGTAACATATTTTCTTTGGTGACTGAGAGGGATTTTTTGAGAAATGGGACTTTTTGGATAATATGTTTTAGTCAAAAGACTCTTAATAAACATTGTTTTGACTGAAAAATATTTAATATCTTCCTCACGTCTGTGGAACTAGCAATTGTTGCAAAAAGAGGCACATAATCTACTTGTTACAATTACATGCTTGACAGTGTGCATGTTGATGTAATAACTCTTTCAAAACCACTTATTTAAGGGTGGGTAAATATTTGTCTGGGGCAATTTCCCTCTCTCTGTTTAGAGAAGAACTAGATTAAGTGCTTGGACTAGATCTCTGACTTTACCCCTACCCCAGCTTATCACAAGTCATGCAGCTAAACTGATAGACCTTTTCAGACCCAATATTTAGGGGTTTGAATCATTAAAATTATTGAATACCTAAGGTTAGATTCAAATCTAAAATGGGAACGAAAGCAGAAACTTTAGCAGTTTAACACAAAATTAGATTGTTTTAATTCAATTATATGGCATGCTTCTATCCTAAGTTGGCAGAGTAAAAAAGACATGAATAAAATTTTAAAAACAGATCTTTCAATAATTGTCACCCACCAAAAGTGGGTTAAGGTAGGAAGTATTGTGAAAAATTACATGGGATGAATTTTTTGTTCTTTTAATATGGACTCTATGAGAGGATCATGCCTTTCTTTAATTTATTTCTAGTCTGAAATTATACCTTTTATACCTCCAGGATCTTCACTTCAGGCTTTTTGCCATTGTCAGCAATGTAGTTCTTCTTACTGGACCTGAACAAGAGGTGATGGTTGTTCTTGCATATATTCTCTTGTGTATTGAGCTGAAGTTGCATTTCTGTTCCCTTTTACTTTATAATTTACTTTCTGTGCAGTCATCCATATACTCTACCTCTTAATTAAGGTGTCAAAACCTCATTATTTTTATTAACTTTCTGACTCTAATTTTCACAAACCTCCACCACAACTTTTTTTTTGTTTGTTTTGTTTTGTTTTGTTTTGCATTGTTCCTAACAGTTTGTTTATGTCACTGCCAGTCACTGTGATCCTCCAGTTGTTTAATTTTCTCAACTAACCAAAGACAAGAGAATATTCAAGGCCTTTCTTTACTCTGTTCCTGCCAAAACATTTCTCCTTTTCTATTTTGGCCCCAAGCTCCTTTGTTTACCTACCTCCTTTCAAATGAAAGTCTCAGCATCTTCTTTCCAGGCTGTCATTGGTTCAGAATACAGCAATTCATAAGAAAGATCCATGCTGACAAAGTAATCTAACAAATATATATGTAGATATAATTGAATTATCTGAACTGTTGAAGTTGGAGGTTTCATTAAAGCAGCTGAGAAATTGGAGCTGAAAAGTTCTAAAAAAGTTGGTTTCTTATCTGTTTACTTGGCTGATGAGTCTCTGGCAAATGAGGAATATTTTTTGTTTTTGAATACCCTTGCACCCTTGCATGCTACACTGATGTTGGGAAAAAGATGTCTTTGATTCTGAGCTTGCCTCACCCTGGGGTCAATTTCAGACTTCAGCTGTTTTAGCTTAAATTTTAACCCTCAACAAAACTTTACACTCATTTAAAATCTCAGAATTTTCTTCCCAGACTTAATTGAATTTGTTTGCTTCAACAAAGTATATGCTTTGTGGGTGAGAGTCTGCTGTCTTGTGATGGATGCAGTGAACAGAGAATAAGGAATGACATCCACCTGGAATGGGCTGCAGGAGAAGCAGAGCAACAGAGAACACTGTCTCTCAGCAAATTTGTGGCAAAGATGGGAACAGGATCTACTTTTGAAACTCCCTCTCTCGGGACAAAAAGAACCCTTTGAAACTGCTGGTTGGAAATGTTCTACAGAAATTGCCTAGTATAAGATATTTTGAATTACTGCAAAAATTCCCAATCTTTTTATCAGAAATACTGCAGTGCAAAGTTAGCTCAAAATAATTTCCAATGCCAAAAAAAGGAAATCTACTGAAAAAAAAATAGAAATGGTGAGAAATAGAACGAGGCCAAAGCTTTTGTTCATGCATTTAAATAAGTGTAGAGTGTTTTAAAAATATAACACCCCCTAAAAATTTAGAGGTTCAAGTGAAGACTGAAAAGTATTCACTTAAAATGCAAACATATAGAGAGTTTTAACCCAGACATGCGCCAAACAGTGCTGAGTGACATTAATGTAATGATTTTTCTATTAATTCTGAAATGGCTGTGAGCAAATAATTACTATTTGAGCTTGAAACAGAATTCAGAATAACTTTTGCCCGCTACATCCTCTTGTGAAGATCAACAATTAGGGTACTCATAACATGCTTGCAGATGAAATAAAAGTTTTTAGAAAAAGACACATATTTACTGGAAAAATAAATCATTTTCAAGATTATAAGTCCCTCCTTCCTTGCCTTGCTTTGCCTTGCCTTGCCTCCCTCCCTCTCCTCTCCCCTTCCCCCCCCTTCNCTTGCCTTGCCTTGCCTTGCCTTGCCTTGCCTTGCCTCCCTTCCTCTCCTCTCTCCTTCCCCCCACTTTCCCAAAGAGTAGGCTAAAATTATGATTTAAACCAGTGGATGAAACCATCAGCCTTGTGCTCTCCTGCTGGCTATTAAATGGAGAATATCTGTGGAAATTTGTGAATGAAATTAAAACACTCTAAAATTCCTTTTTAAGAAAGGAGAATGCAGACTAAGTCCATTAACCAGTGCACCCATGTGGGATGAGTCTCTGGCCTTGCCCACTCTCCCTGTGTCCTGACCCCGGGGGATTTGATAACGCTGTTTAGGAGGACCCGTTTACTGTTGGAAGTGTCCCAGGGCCAGAATGAGAAATTTGAGGAAGATCCCAAGACAAAGGCCTGGGAATGGATATTTAGTAGCCACATTACTGCCGCTGGAGAGACTGTCCACTGTAGGGACTCTGCTTTTCTTCAAACATTTTTGGATCAGCCATAGTAGTACAAAGATTATGCCACATGAGATTTTTGTGTAATATCACAATGTGTGGAGCAGCTTCTTGTACTCTTTTGTTTCTACTTTATCCTTTCAAATAGAATCAGGCTGAGTTGAAACACTGGTTTATTTTGTTTCTTTTTCTTTTCATTTAAACTAATACACTATTTTCCTCTTTTTGTTCATTGGTTAAAATGTTAACTAAAACTCAGTACATTCATAGTCCTTGAAGCCTTTCCACTTAAATGACTCACTGATTTACTGCAGAATCAGTATGTGTTTGCAGTTCCAAATTTGTATTCAGTCCATTTGGCAGATTTCATAGAAGAGCCATTTAAAAATAATTTTTCTAGATAGATAGGATGACTTGAAATATTCCACAGTTTATTGGTTTTGAGATACTGTCAGCATTCATAACATTGCTGACAAAATGGGGAAAACGTAGTAGCTGTTTTTTGGGTGGATTTTTCACTCTTATCCCTTTTCACATTAGAACACCTAATCCTGTCAATTTTATGACTTCTAGCCTTTGTTTCTTGCCAAGATGGCTAAAGATTTTCTGTTATAGTTTCTTTTTAATGAGTATGATCTGGTTATCACTTTGGTGTTTATGCCTGTTTTCCTGTTAGACCTCCTAGCATTTCCCTGAAAAACAGTGGAAGTTATTTTTGCCATGTCTAAACTATCTCTTTTTAAGCTGTTTTTGATTTTCCACAGTTTTCTCTGTCAATTTTACAGCTTCTGTAATTTTCCAATACCCAACAACTATATACTACTCATCAAAATCCACCTTGATACCATTACTCTCAAAATCATGGTATGGACAAAAGTCATCAAACCTTGTTTATGGAATTATTGCTGGTTGAAATGTATAACCAAAATAGAACAACGAGTTGTCCTGAGTCCAGCTGCAATGATAGCTCTAATTAACCTAGAAAGGTCTCATTAGTAGTATAGTGCTAAATGTTATTCCAGAACACCTGAGCATCAACACCTTTTCTTTGGCTGATGCCAAAGCTGACCTCCCAGTGTTGCTCTGATGATGTCTGAAAGCTGGTATTTCTGACTTTCCTGGGAAGACCAGGAGGAATGCGGCACAACGAGCTGACAGTGTGCTGGCATCTTCACAGGGTAGGTGTGATACTCATGTCTTGTTTGCCTTTCTCCTCAGTATCTAATCTGCTTCTCTGATTTTATTTGCTTTTTTTCCCTTCCCTTAAGAGAGGGACCTCACATGCTCTTTGTTCACTGTTTCTCAGTTAATGTACTTTCTTCCATTGTTCTCGTTGTCTCTGAAACCAATTAGTGTAACTAATTCACCAGGCTGCCCTCCTGCTCTGACTGTGGTGTCACCTCTGTGATTTGTGTTTGCAGCCTGAGCCCTCCTGCCACCAGGTGTGTCTGTGTTCTGCTCCTGCACATTGTGTTCTGCATGGGCCCAGTCATGGGTTCTTATCGCTGTCAAACAAACAAACCAAAAATAATCCAAATTTAAGAAAGTTATTTGACAATAGAAAATTGCTGTTGCAGCTAATCTAAAGGTTCTCAGGCCAAGAAGCAGCTCAAACAAGTTCTGAGACCCTGAGGCATTAGGTAACTACAGAGCATATGGACCCTTATTAGAAATGACAAAGTTGTATGAGCCAGGCTAAAAAGTAAATGACGACCAGTATGTACTATATTCTGCTGTTTTAAGACAAACCTTTAAAAAACAGTTGTCTTGGTAAAAAACCCCATTTCCCAATATCTCTTGTTCACATTTTCTTGTTTCATAAATCAAATTTAAACAGTGCAATTGAAGAGCCTGAAGTTTCATTCTTTCTTTCTTGTCTTAACAAAGTATTTTAAAGTTCTGTGTTCATTTGTATGTACAGATAATTCTAAACAGATTTTTTTCCATTTCTCTTAAAATATTAGTCAAATATTAGTATTATTTTCTCTACCATAACTTCATTTCTACTACCAGCTTGTTTAATTTTAAAAATAAAATAGCATTTAGGCTTTATTTCAGCCTATTCTTATGTCAGTGCAGAAGTCTGAAATACAATTTCATTTAAAGCAAACATGTATCCTGCTTTGTCTTTAAATATTATCAACACAGCATGTTGTTTTCTTTTTTCTCATTAAGATTGGTAGAAATGCATTCTATTCCAAGGACTAAAGGTGACCTTTCAGACTGACTTCATTTTTGTAATTTCTATAAAGGGCTTGCAGCTCCTCAGGCTGATTGTCCACCCTAAAAACAATAAAACACATTAATGTTTATTCAGTGTTTCCTCAAGCAGCGGCAGCTGGCCCAGAAGATTCCTATGACTAATGCTATTATTAACAATAATTCAATATCTCAGGGAGGATTTGCTGCTCTATGAGAAAGTGATAGAAAAAACTGGCTTTTAAAATCAATCACAGCATGAATGGGTTGCGTTGGTTTAGGAGACCCAAAGTATCTGGTGCTGCCACTGCAAAGTCTGAGCAGAAGACTGTGAGAAGAAGTTCTTGTTGCTGTGGGTAACAAGGGTCTCCTGGGATGACAGAAACTGCTTTAATTTCCTCAAAATGGGAACATTCTGTTTCCCAAAAATTGGTAATGTACTTGTTTGCAGAACCTTTCCTTGTGACCATCAGATAACTGCAAAAAACTAGGTACCAGCTGTATTTCAGGAATCTCTTAAGTCTAATGAAGAAAGGTAAAATCAGTAAAGTAAAAAATTATGGAAAATTCTCTGCATGTGCTCAATCTTTTGGTAACTTAGATGATTTACAGGGTTACTTATCCTTAGTTTAACTGTGCCTGAGGGCCTCTAAGTCTGTATGTGGAGGAGCAGCAGAGGAGGACAGAGCAAGGGGCACTGCTGTTATTGCGGGTCAGCCTCTGTGAGGGGAGCCCAAGGCTGTCCTGTGCCTCCAGCCAGCTCCAACTGCCCTATCACAGCCCCCATCTCCCAGCCCCTACAATATGATGCCACTTAAATCCCCATTCAGGATTTACCACGTGGTGTAAACAAAGATCAACCTCAGAGTCTTTCTGGAGTCCATCAGGCAGTGTCCATGATAGCAAATTAAATAGGTGTACAACTGCTCTTGGCTTGAATGCTGACTGGCATTGAATGCAACCAACCAATGCTACTAATTAATCTACCTAACCCTACAAACTGGGGTGATTGACTGGCAGTTGTTTGTGACCCCTCACAAACCTTGCCTGGGAGTTTGGGTGTGAATTTGCACAGTCCAAACTCTAGCAGGCACTGTAAAAATAATTAAGACAGAGATGTCTCAGCTGTAGCATCTGAAGAAGTTTCTTGCCCCCCTTTCCTTATATAAATAGAAGTAATTTTATACTTCATAATTTTATTGCTTCTGTTTTATAGAAGTAATTTAAAGGCAGTTACTGCACTGGCACTCCTGTTTAATTCCTTTCCTACATTACTGTACTTGCTTGTCTGCTTCTGGTAAAGGTCCAGAGTCCATGGATCTGCCTGATCTTTCAAATTTGAGTGTCAGGTTCCATGACCTCTCTCTCAGTTTTGAACACTGCAACTGGCACTCATGATTCTTCTGGTCTTGTCGGCTGAGCAGCAGTGTGGCTTTTTGCATGTAAAATATCAGTCTCAAGGTAGCAGCATGCAGAAAGGTACAATTTAGCTGACAAACTTCATATGGGTTTTTCTTGACAGGATTAATCCTGCACCTCCCATATTTGTTCCATATAAATTGCACATTACTGACTTCTTGGGGTGTCTTAGGAAAAGCCCACTTAGGTTGTTGAAAGCATTTGTGTTGACAATCCTTTGTCTGTGCTAATTGCAATCAAACAAGAAAGCTGATAGAAATTGACTTTCTCATTATTTGGGAGGTATTTAAGTTGCAGTATAGAATGGAATTCAGTTCTGCCTAAAAATATAAATGTAAAAATGTGAAATATTTTTTAATAATTGCAGTTATAGTCAGTAAGCATCTGAGCTAAAAGCAAAGAGTCTTTGCTTTTCTTACCCTCTCATGGCTTTTCTTTTAGTGAGAGTTGAATCTGTCTCTGCTACATGGACATCAATAGTTTTGCAACTGCATTCAGTGAAATGCAATGTTTTATAGTTTTTGTTAACTCCTTGGAGACAGAAAATTGCATCAGTCTGTGATACAGTTTAGCACGTAGTCAGAGTGTAATAAACCATGTGCTAATGTATGAATCTCTGAGGGTCCAGCCTTTGCAGAGAAATGGCTAAAATGAATCAGCGAGACTGTTCTTCAGAGGTGTTTTGTAAA
>VXBN01003404.1:1115-21095 GCA_013397395.1 Sinosuthora webbiana | reverse complement strand
GGAATTGTTAAGTCTGGAAAAGATCTCTAAGAACTCAGCACTGCCATGGTTTCCACAAAACTACATCCCCAGCTGTCACATCCAGAAGTTTTTGAACATTTCCAGGTTCNTCCAGCACCTCCACGTCCTTCTTGTAGCAAGGAGTCCAAAACTGAACTCAAATGCAGCAAATCACAACAAGGTAGCCTAAAAAGAAAACCAGTTTGGAACAGATTGCAGCTGTTACTCTTTTCAAAAATAAAGACTCAAAAACACCTCAGAAAAATCGATCTGGTTCTGTTATCCACTGAGTTATTTGGCTCATCTAATTGACCACAAAGGTGAATTACCTACACAGGGATCTTGTCCACTGTTTCCTATTTAGAGATGGCCCAAAGACTGAAAGGTTATCTGTACACACATTAATGAAATGCTTAACAAACTGTTTGAAATCTTTTTAGATTTAAATCAATGAGTGTGTATTGAAGAACACTCATACAAAGAAAACTTTTCATCCTAATGCCTGCAGTATAAACAAGAAAGAACACACAGAAACAATTTGCACTTTCCTCTTTGTCCCCAGATTATTTGTGACTTCTTCCAATGACAAAATCTGAAGGCTGGTTCCTTGCTGTTTAAATGCACTATATGATACGTCATCATCACCCCAGAATGGGTGTTTACCTACTGCTGCACAGCTCAACAAATCTGTGGTACAAGAGGGTGGTTTGTTTCTGCTTTAATTGCTTGTATTGCTATAAACCACTTTGCAAACGAACTTGGCTATATCCCTTATGCACAAGGTGAGTATATTTTGGCAGTGCCAGAAAACCTGCTTGTACTCCTTACTGCTCGGCTAAGTCAACACAAGCGTCTCAAACTAAATCAAAATGTATAAAATACATTAAAAATGCCACAATCCAAAGCAACCATGTCTTTCTGATAAGAACTAGTCCAGTCCCAGCAGTGGTTGGCCACATTTTGCTGTCCATTATTGTGGGGCAACCTTGGAGCTCCTGTACTCTCCCTACCCAGCTCTGTTTCTTTTCTCATGGCAGAAACCTTTTCTACACTGGTGGGTTAAGACAGGGTGAGAGTCAAATAAATTCCCCCAGGCAGTGTGCTCAGAGTTTTCAAATTAATCCTCCAAGTTCAGTGTTTCCTCAGCAATAATATGACAGCTTGTTTGTACAACCATTCAGCTGCTATAAAATGATCACATCTACTGGTAGAGCCCAGCTGAGGCACCCAAGTCACCCTTGCTGTCTTCTCCAGTTATTTTGCTTTATTCAGAGCCTGATGCTATAGCCCAGGTTTTCCTGTCCCTGTAGCCCAGAACAAAACTTCAGAGACAATGTGATAATGAAACGTGTCACAAGTGTTTCATGCTGAGAACTCATAGATGGAAATTGAGGTTATCCTTCATTTTGAAAACTGATGCTCAAGAGCCATGTCCAAACACATAAAATCACCTATCTGAAAAAACTGCTGTGAAGACATTCAAAGCAGAACCTCTTTTGTGAATATGATTGATCAGAAAGATGAAATGAATTTGTGGCTGATTAACTTTAAGGAAGGCTCAAAGAACATACATTCAAATATGAAAGAGACCAGAAAAAACAAAGTCTTGTGTGTTTTTTTCCTTTTCCATGATCCTAGTAAATAGGTCAAGGAATAATGACTTTAAACTGTGCAATATAAGCTATGAATGGGATATAATAAAAGTAGGCTAATTGTTCCTCCAATTAAGCACAGGGAATAAAATATTGCAAGATCTCAGTCATTGGAGCACTTTAAAGATCAAGCTAAACAAACACTACCCAGGGCCAAGGGGTGCTTGATTCATCCTCCTTTAGGAAAGAGAAGAGTTTATTGCTGATTGTCAGAGCACTCTTGAGAGGCCTCACTCTTGAGGCCTCTTCCCCAGGGCCAATTAATTTCTTCAATGATTTCCAAGGTCTCTCTTAGTCCTGTGAGGTAAATACCATCCTACTTCTTAAGCACCCTCGCACTCAGTCGCTGAATTTGCTTCAGAAATTTTTATCTGGTGGGTTGTGTCCATGTAGTGCATCACAGCTGGATGCTGACTCGCACCCTCCTTCTTCCCCCAGAGATATTCTCACCCCTCCATGCAGCAAGAATAAGTAATAACGAGTTAATAAGTAATAAGAATAAGAACGAGTAACCCTCCAGGTTACTGCTCAGAGCCCAAAGGCGAGTTTTCCCCTGTGATGTTGTGCAGCTCTTCACAAAGTCAGTGATTTGGCACCACCAGAGGGCTGTAGCTCTACAGCAGCAGGAGCAGGCTGTGGGCTGGAGATGCAGCACCGACCGTGTCAGCCTCTGACACAAGCAACCCCAGAGATTCCTGCTGAGGATTTGCTTTGCAGCAGGAAACAAGCTGGGTTTTGTCCTCATTGCAACAGCAGATGTGCTGCAACAAGCTGCTGCTTCTGCTCAAGAGGAGCAAATCCTTCTGGGATCAGGATGAGTCCTCTAAGGGAGGTGGATGTGCTGAAATAAAGGTAAATATCTGCTGCAGTGCTCAGGACACATCTTCCCCCCAGACCAGTCCAAATAAATACCCCAAAGTACCAGCAGCACTGGGACAGATCCCTTTCTAAGGTCCTGTCTCAAAATCAGGCCAGAAGAAATTCTGCTGCACACATCTGGTGGTCAGTTGTGCTCTCCAGAGAGATGGGCATGGACTTAGAGTCAAGAAAATGATCTTGTTAATTTTTGTAGTGTTCATAAACAAAATTAAAATGGCAGAAAATTTTTGACTGTTTTGTTCTGGCAAGTCTGTGATGGTAAGTAACTAAGTTTCCCAATTGCAGTGGAAGGCAGACAAGCTTTACCCAGTTAAGATGAGATTTTTCCCTCTTCATTTTGGCTCTAAGCCAGAAGAAATACCACTCTGATAGATTCCTTTTCAGCCAAAGAATCAGATGTGAAAATTGGGTAAATACTCAGAATTTTCTTTTTTCAATTTTCTGTTTTCTTTTTATTCTATCCACTTGGATTCCTTTTTCCTTTTCTGAATAATGCACAAAGCAGCAAAAGACAACATATCAAAAATAAATGAGATCTCTGACAGGTGGTTTAGACTAACTCAGAGCTCCTGGGAAAAAAACAAACAAACAAACAAACAAACAAAAAAAACCAAAACAAAACAAAAAAAAAAGTGGAACTCAAGAAAGTAAGAAGACAGTGTGAGCTAATTGCAGATAACATTCCTTTTGCCCTAAACCAGGATAAATACATATTTCCTGACGTGGGGCACAGGATGGCACCTACCCATACACCTCATTATTTAATAATATTGCTTATTTGTAAGGACAGAAAACTTTGGAGATACTCTGGTATGTCTGTATCTTGTCACCCTGAAAATGCTTAAAATTGAAATACCTATTTAGTCTTTGTAGAAATAATATTTCTTAAGAAGTGGATTCAGAACCTTCAAGTACTTTGACTATTTCCTTGGCACTTCAAACCACCACCAAAAAAAAAATTTGAACAATTCTTGTTTTCTCAGAACATCTTTGATGAATGAAATATTTCGGACCAAATTTTCTCATGCAACCTTAAGGTTTTTCCCCTTTCTTTTTGAGTGAAAAACACAGTAATTGATATATATAATTTTGATGGGATCAAGAATATACTTCATGGTATAGTAGAGAGAAAATAAATACAGTTATCTCACTGAAGAGTTCATAATATGAGGAAAGAAAAGACATCTTATGAAGCAAATAGAGGAAAAAAGGAGTAGGAGGCTTTTTCTGTGGGGGTGTTTAAATATCCTGGGGGTAGAAAGAAAGTGGAAAGGCAGCTGAACTGAATCTGAGCTCCACTTGAGCCCTGCAGGCAATAGTCTGAATTCCTCTGACAGAACAAGGAAAACAAGAGCCAGAGGAGATGTGCAATTGCTGCTGGTAGAAATATCCCAAGTGGATGAAGCAATAGAATTGGGGAAGGTGATGCCTTGGGAAGGCTGACCTGAAACAGAGACTGGACAGAGCTGGAGAATAAAGTAGGGATTTATTGAAAGGCCTCCAGGATCCACCTTGGGCAGGGCAGGGCCTGGCCAGGGCTACACCCAAGGTGGACCAAAAATGGTCACAAAATGGACAAACGATCACAATGTCTTACATTTGTATAAGCTTTGGTCCATTTGCATATTGGGGTTTAATTGTCCAGTTCCAGCTTCAGGCTGTGAGGTCCCATCCTTCTTGTTCCTCCCTTCAGCCCACCCTTGTTTGTGCTTTTGGGGCTGAAAGTTGTCCTTGGTCCTCAGCAGGGAAAAGGATTTGTTTTGTCTCCCTACTCTGTGCAGAGAGCTGACTGACACTTATTATGAGGCTCAGAACTGCAGCCCTAGGCAGCACAGAGTCTGAAAACATGAAAGCTAAAGCTTAAGGCATCAAGAGAACTGGGAATGGCTCAGACCCCTCTCCTCTCCTGCCTCTGCCCCAGGAGTGGCTCAGTGTGAGGGTCTTGTTTCGGACAACCCTCAGAGAGGAGGGAGGATGAGTGAGACCACAAACCACACCAGTCTCAGCACCTGCAAACCTGAAAAGCTGACCCTGATCCTCACAGCTGCCAAAGGCACCTGCCTGCCAGGTTAAACTGGCATTCAGAGCTAATTGGCCCTTCCTGGCCCCACAGGCCAAAAAAGGGAGCAAGAAGGGAGCCAGAAATGGACATCTTTCCTCCCCAGCAGACCAGAGTGCACGCAGCATCTCCTCCCTGTCTCCACATCTGGCAAAGGATGATGTTTTTCCTCATAGCATCCACATGGGTGTGTGCTCACTTTGAGGAGCTGCTCTCAGACACCTCTGAGCAACATTTCATCACAATACTAGGGATGAATACACAGCCCCCAAATGAAATGAACCAATACACTGTGCACTGAGAAGACTCCAAATTCTAAACACACACCATTTACTTCTCTTCCCCTCCCCTATGCCTTGAACATTTAGCAAAGAACTCCTAAAGTCCTGCCTTAAATTCTCAGAGTTTAATAAAACGAGGTAAGATGCTTGAATTCTCCCCAGCAGGAGATAGATTTAAAAAGGGACTCACCAGGGCTGATTTTTGCTGGATCATTGATCCTCCTCTCAATGGATATATTGAAAAAGAATGATGAATTGCTGGAGGAAAACTGTACAGGAATTCCTCCAGGAAATAACTTCACTTTCAAAACACTTTCAAGCAGCTGCAGCAATGACAGAAAAGCAAATAGGGAGGGTACTAAAAGCTGTAAGTAATTTGACATTAACATCTAGTGAAGAAAATGCTGACTGGATTTAAAAAGGATGCTCCTCTAGAACTCATAACAAAACACATTTCTATGCAGGTATCCACCAGGATACCTCAGCACACCTTCCCTACCCCCAGCTCTTGCAGCAATGCTGCATTTTTGGGGATCAGCCCACAAGTTCTGCAAGTCAGGGAGTGTTTAGAAGCTAAATGCCAATGCTTAGATTTCTAAACGCAGGGCTGAATACAAAATTATTTTCAAGGCATTGAATTTGAACGTTGCTCTCCTAATATAGACAACAGAGGCCAGCTGGAGCTGTCAGACATTCAACACTCCTGAAAATTCAGCTTGCTAATTACTGAGTCAGGAGCCAAATGGTGGCTGAACATCCACTGCTGACCACCCAAGCTGCTGCTTCCCAGATTCCCACACCACCAGCCCCTGCATCTGCTCAACAGAAACGCCACACTCACAGCGTGCAATTACTGAGCCCATCCCTGCATTCCTGGTGCCCAGAATTATTTATGCATTTCATTCAAAATGCCCTTGAGGTCTTTTCTCCCCACCTTTTGTTTCATTAATTATTTGATGGGGACAACAATTGTGGGGAGCATTTGTTTTCGCTGCTCTCCATCCTCCTTTGAAAAACCTGTCCAATTTCTGCTTCGTATTTATTATGGAAATATTTGGATTACGATTTGGATAAACAGCCACGGGGAGTTTTGCTGGTTTGTAGTTAAGCGTTTCTCAAGGACAGGGGTAGAAACTACAGATCAGTGCTGCTACAACAGGAGCTACAAACCAATATTTTCCTAAGCTCAGTTTAAATTTAAAGCTCAGTGATTTTAAATTACCTTGTGCACAAACTGTCAAGAAATCAGTGGGAAGACTTGCAGTGATTCTTCTCCTTAGAGAGAGAATGGTGGAGTGTAACACACAGAGTCACACACCACAGGGATGTGCACATTTATAGTAAGAGCAAATATATATATTTATCGATATCTATTATATCTGGGCAAGTGTGTGGTAACTGACCTCACACTGAAGCAAAGCTGAGGTGCAGCTGCTCAGAGGAAGACCCAGGTCCAACAGGCTCCTGCTCATCTTGCCTTTCTGGAGGGTGCAGGTGTAGAATAACACAGTCCTACTGTTGTTGGATGTGGGGCTACTCTCAGTCTTGAGGACAGTGACATTCATTAATGTGTGTCATTGCTCTGAGTCTCACCTACCTAATACTGTGCATGATGCACCAACACAGTGTGGTACAGAGCAGTTTTACACACAGCCTCATGCCCTGTGCTTGGTATTCCTCTCCACATTATAAAACACTCAGCAGTGGCACTGGCAACCAAAAGAACATTGGATATTTCTAGGTTTGTGCTGGACCAGCCCAACCCTGTTCGCGTTTCATCGTGACTCCACTGATGCTTTCTGACTGGGTTGGTGGGGTGTGGTTTAATGCTCCTGGACAGGAGCCCCATTGCTGCAGCAAGGCAGAGCAGCTGGCAGAGGCAGTTCTCCAGCAGCACAGCTGGCTGGCACCAGCAGAGGGTCTGGCTCCTCACTTAACACATGTCACTTTGCATTAGGTGATTGCCCGATGTCACAATTTTGCCCTTCCCCTGCCAGCGCTGCTCCTGTTACAGTTCACGTGGCCTCTGTAGAGAGGTGGTGTTTGCACTGGTTTCTGCATGAACCTTTGGTAAGCACAGTCACATTGATCTCTGCTTTTAGCTGAACCCAATTTTCATATCATTCATTAGCGTCGCCACAGCACCATCTTGAACCACTCAGGCTTCTCTTGAATGCTGCCCAGTGCATACAGTGTGGCTGCAAGGTCCTTTGTAAAGATAAGCAAAAATAAAATTTAATTGCTTTGACTCAATCGTGCATAACACATATTTTTGGTGGTTGTTTGGGTTTTTTTTTTTTTTTTTTTTTTTTTTTTTTTTTTTTTTTTTTTTTTTTTTTTTTTTTTTTTTTTTTTTTTTTTTGTTTGTTTTTTGTTTTGTTTTGTTTTGTTTTTTTTTAAGGTTTAAGGGTTTTTTTGTTTGTTTTTAAATTCTGCACTAGGGTCTGTAAGTGAGGTTCTCAGAGAGAAGATCACCTTCCTTCCCCACGTTTCCTTGCCCAGGTGCCATCTACCAGGTGTTAACTTTATCCTGGGGGTTTGCCTGCTGTCGCTGCTAGGACAGGAGCCACACAGCCTGTTCCTCACTGCCACAAGGGAAAAGCATATCTCCATTGGTAAACTCCCAGTTTCCCTAAAAACAATTTGGGGGGTACTTTTACACTGGCCCCTGTACCAATTTTTTGTTGACATAAGCAGACTGCTTCATTTGAGTCTTCACACTGATATGAAAATGCAGCTCAGGAAACACAGGGGCTGTTTTAAAACCCAGTTCTAGGAAGTGCACTGAAGTGGCACTGATAGCCTCATCTTTAAATCAGTTATGGGACAGGGTGAGAGAAGGGAGAGCAGTGCAAATATGCCACACTCAGATTCTCCCTTTCATCAGAATTCCATTCCCAATAAACCAGCCAGGACAAACACTTTCTCCTTGCTTTCCTTGAATTTAGCAATTGCGTAAGAATCTCGTAACAGCAGAGCTGCAGAATGGTTATTGCACAGGGAAAGCGTAAAGAAATGTCTCATGAGGCAAACCTTGCACAGGCCAGTGACAGCACATTAATCCCTGCACTCTAATCTTCAATTGCTGACACCAGTCATCACAAAATTATATTTATCCTCTGAGGCTAGGAGCAGTGAATTTTTGATTTTTTTATGTGCACGATCCAAAGCCATGACAACTAACCTCTTTGGTGTCTGCTGCCAAACAAAGTCTTCTGTCAGTGTTACATTTTTTGGTGGTTAGGGACATCAAAGAAAAGCTACAGGGAAAGATGATTTTTTTTATTTTTATTTTTACCTGGTGTGTGAAATGTGCTGGAAAGAGGCCCCAGGTACCAGGAGGAGAGTTCCATCCATTCCTTCCTGTGCTCATCTCCTTTGTGCACATATTTTCTGTTGGGCACAGCCACTAAGTGACTGCCTGTGTGCAGGAGAATCCCACTCCATTTAGGGAATGCAGAATCCGCCTGAAAACAGAAGAAGAGCAAAGTATATTGGAAAGATTTAGGAGACACAGAGACTAAATGCCAGGGCAGTTGTCTTCTGAGAAATAAATCTAGGTATCGTTTTCATGCGCTGTCAAATTACAACAGATAAGCAGACTGTCTGAAGAGAAAATCCTTTTAATTAAAAAAAAAAAAATTAAAAAAAGAAGTTTGCCTCCTGGGAAAACCAGCCAGCTGGTATAATGTATTTCTAAGGCATTTGCCACTAATATTTTACTTTGAAGCTTTCACTTCACTGTTGTCAACAAAATTACTGTCGCCATTCAGTAGGTGTAACACACCTCTCCTAGATCCATCCTGCTCAGACAAAAGGGACTGTCATGCCTCAATGCCTTTTGCCCCTGCAAAAGGGGTCCCACTGGAAAATTGTAACCCTTCAGACAGCCTGGATGCAGCTTGGTTGCCCATCATGATGTGCACTGTTAGCTTTTGAAAGAGCTCTCATGAACAAGCCTTTCATATTTTAATCAGCAGGTGCAAAAAGAAAGGCCTAAAACTCCCCATTTTTGTGGGGGACACGTTAAACTGGGTATTTCAGAGGTATTTCAGTCACAAGGCTTGAAATTACAGCTATGGGGATTAATTCCTAAAGCAGTTGAAAAGGAACTCCCTGTGTCTGGCTTTGGGTGTCTGAAGTCATATGCCTTTTTCTCCCATCATTTTCCCAACACTTCCTAGAGATCTGTACCCACTGGCCTTTCCCATGCTCTGTGAAACTCCTGTGAGGAGGACTGTCATCATATTCAATTCCACAGGTCCTGCTCCACAGACACAGATATTAAGCATTTTGATAATGTATGTGTTGAATATCAATAAAGACTGATGTTTCTTTGCTACCTGGGGATCTGAAAGACAGAGGATAATACTCTTGCTTTCTCTCTCCCTGTGAATTAGTCTAATTTTAGTGAACACTGGACCACTTTTCACCCACCTCAGAGGAACAGGATCAGAATCCATGTTCTGCTGTTTGTAGAAGGTGGTAGCTGGAGTATTTTCACATCTGCCCTTGGCTAAACATCATAACTTATGATAAAATGGCTTCTGCACAGACGCACAGCACAGGAAGAGGGAATTTTCTGTTTTAAAAAGATAGTGGAAAAATCAGACGTCAGTTGAAACACCAGTTGATGAGAAATACATAGGAGTAGTTTTCTGTTCTCTTTTGTTTTTATAGAGGGTAGAGAGAAGTACAGAAAGAAAATTAGGAGAAGCCATAAGAACAGGCTCTGTCAGTGCCTTTTAAATCAAAATGCTTATTGATTTCAACAAAATATTAATCATATTAAAAGGATTTGTGTGGTAAATGAACAGGTCTAATGTCACAGAGTCATGTGTTGCCTCAGCTATAAATCCAGAGCTGAATTGACTGAGCCATGATCAAAACCTGTGGCAAATGGTATCAAAGACAAACCTGAAGGCTCAGTATCTTGCCTTGCTAGTGATGCGGTTCAACTCTCTTATCTACATCCAGGGCTCTTTTTTGATAATTGCTTGGCAATATCTGCTGGCAGATGTTACTTCTGAGGCGGAACACTTTCAGTTTTTGCAGCCATCCAAGGAGACAGAGAAAGGAAACCCAAGTGAAATTCAATTTTTCACAACGAGGAAAGAGATAAAGTTGCAATTTTTTATTTTCCAAGTGGGTTACCTACCATGAACCGTGAGGCTGCAGGCTGAATGCAATTAGAACTGTCAGACAAACTGGAGCCCTCCCATGGGTCCTTTTGGAGAACAAACCCTGAGGTGAGAGCAGCTGCATCATCCAGTGAGACAGATGGGATTTATGAAAAAATGCAGTGTAAAACAAACACAACACGCCCATCCCAAAGCTGCAGCCTGAATGTGGGCACCAGCTTCCCATGGGAGTCGTTCTCTGGGTTTCACAGGCCAATTGAAGCCACAGGTCTGTCCTGGGCTTTAATGAACACGCTTCAGATTTTGTTCTGCTCCTGCCCTCAGCTGCTGTCAACACAAAAAGCATTATAGATCTTCTGGAGAGAGGTGGGCTGGGAGTGCCTTGACCATGAGAGCAAATTAGGTTAAAAAAAGGTTCACTGAGCAATTGTTCCTTGCTCAATTGTCTCTTACTCTGTCTACCACAAAGACCAAGGTCTGGCAGAAAACAGTGAAAACAGGTGTCCTGTGAGACCTCTCCCATCCTCCAGTAAAGTCTTATCTGAGTCACACTTTGGTTGTATCATGTCACCAATTAAATGTGTTGAAAATCTTAAAAGAAGTAATTAGTAATTTTTGAAGGCCTGGACTTCCTCCCCCCCCCCCCCTNCCCAGATAATTTGAATTAATATATTCAGACCTCCCTGAAAAGTGAATTGTGGCCTCTCTCCTATCTTGAGGAATGTTAATTTAATTTTGGAGCAATGGATCTTAGATGTTATGTGGCTGAGTATTAGGTTCTGGTTTATTTGTTTTCAGACAATACAGGTGAAAGGAGTAAAGAATGCCCTTGCCAGAGCTGCAGTGTGTAACACTCACAGCCAGGCAGCTGGCACTCACCAGCAGGTGAATTTGCCCTGTGTTTTCCCTAAAGAAAAAGAGACTGCAATACTTCCTGCATGCTTCCCTCCTTATTTACTTACTTTGCACAGGTGTCTCCTGCCATCTAATCGTAGGCACTGAAATCCTTGCCTTAAAGGTATTTGCTGGCTGAGTTCTGTACTACTCCAGCACTCACTTCTCGTTTTTCTCTCGGATCCTAAACGTTTCACCCTTCATTCTCTCTGTTTCACTGCTCCAACTCCCTTTTGCAAATGTCACTCAGCCTTTTCTCTCATGTGTCTGTCCTCCCAAAAAACTGATTTGTACAGAAGAGCTGTAAATTTTATCTGGCAGTTTCATGGGGAGAGTTGCTTTTGGAAACCTCTCACATTCACATTTCACTGGTTTCCCCAGGCTTTTTATTTTGTCAATCAACATAAATTCAGTCAGGGTACAAGTGGAATCAACCACTATTGGGATTTTATCAGATGAACTGCAAAAGATTTTTTTAGTTACAAACTGCTTTAAAGATCTTTTTTTCTCTTAGAAATTTTAGCAAACAGCAGAACAGCTTTCTAGACATATATAAGCAAAACCAGAGCATATTTTGAATGTTTTTGATTTTGATCTAGTGAATTCCAACAGTTCCAAAAAGGTTTATAATGGAAAGCTCTATTTTCTCTGATTGTGTAAACAGTTATCAACATGTTCCTAAAACACCAGATATAAAACTCCTGACACCCTCTCACTCTTCAAGTGAAAAATTAGAGCATGAGAAGGTGCAGTTATATCTAGAAAAATGTGAATTTTGATCCTGTGACTTAATCATCAAATCACACTTTTCTGCTCTTTGCTGCTTATGCTTAGCCTGTGTGCTGAATAACCCTCGTGGATGTAGCTGGAGCCAATAGACAATGAATGATCAATTAATCAATCAACAAAGAACTGTTCACCACCAAGAGAAGAAAGGTCTTTTAGAGATTGAAACTTATTTCTCATCTCATGAAGATAATGAACCTTATGGACACCCCCCAGATATGGTACAGAGACAGGAGAAAGAATAAAAATATCACACCCAGAATAACCCCTAAGCAGTATAAAACTGGCAATGAATAAAAATAAGCACTGCTTGTGATTTAAACTGCCCACAGGATGGAGTTTGGGGTGTACATTTCAATTGTTGCTTTTGATAAATACTCTATGTATTTTTTTAAAAATGCAACTGGCTTATCTGAACAGTGTCAGAACACGATGGCTGATCCTTCTTAAGTCATTTTGGCCCTGCTACTCGGTCTGCAGAGGTCGTGAGGATTCAAAGTGAGCAGCTCACATAAATCTGCCAGGGACCCCTGCCAGTGTTTGAATCCCCTGCAAGGGTTTGAACACGTGAACAAAACCACTCTCCTAAGTGAGAAATGGGTCCTGAGCCATTACAAACAAATAATTACACCCAGGATCCTTCCATTTCTGTTCCAGCACATACTGCCAATTGGTTGTTCTGTGGGAAAGGGTTAGGATTGGCTCTGTAATGACACGGAAAGCAAACATTAACAATTAATGCAATTCATTATCACAGTGTTTTTAAATGGGTGCAAATTGATTTTTGGAGAGCGTCCAAACCAGTCTGCTTCAGAGTCACTGCTAACAGCAACTTATCCCTTTGTGGTGCTTTGCATTTACTGAAATAAAAATGCACTACTCTAAAATTTATGAGAATCGATATCAAGGTTTTAATGAACTTCTCAGAAAGTGCAAATGTCCTTAGTGAGCTGCTGAGCATGGGCTTCTGGTATAACTGAGTACCATAACTGGTATTCAAGGGACAAACTTTATTCCAAGGTAGTCCTTAAAGTCCAGAAAAGGCCATTTTTGAAGAACCTGAAAAATAGTGGGTATTCCAGTGTGAAGAGCCATATAAAAATCTGATATTATGAAATGTTTCTCAGCTACCAGGAGCCCTGCTGTTCCTGTATTGAATCAAAAGCACTCACCAGTTCTGTCTACTATTTACAACTTCAAAATCAATTAGTGCATCATTACTGGTGAATGTGAGAGTTACAGGAAAGCAGTGATAAGGAAAAAAACAAATGCAAGCAGGAAATACGGAATTATTGAAAGTCCCAATCTTGGTAATGACTATTTCTAATTAAATATAAATGGATGAGAGATGTCTGGCTCTAATCCTCTTGTCAGATCACCACAGGGTAACAAAATGATAGATCACCTCCCACAGGCAAAGAGCTTTTCGTGTAAGAAAGAAGCCAGATGTTCAATTGACTTATTTGGATTCTGCTGAAGGAAAGGCATCTGAGTGAGTTTGAGACACAAGAGAAATGAACCTGAACCCTGGTGACAATTTACAAGAGCCAGATCAGAAAACCATAATTTTATCATCCTGCTAAGAAGGTGAATGCTTTCCCTCTATCAAGTCATCAATAAAATGGATTATATTGTAGGCTAACTAATGGATTATGCTGTTTGCACCTAAACAAGCAGATTTGGTAGATTGGGATTTGAAAACACAAGATGGGCTTCTTGCTCCTGATAGTCAATGAGTTATCTACAAGGTGCAGAAGTTTGCCATGTGGAGTTAGAATTTATTTAAAATAACGTGTATTGGTCAGCAGCAACTGAGCTCCATCCAGAAGAGTATGTAGCAAAAGATAACTGGGTAACACTCATCAACTAAATATGACAAGGTGAGCACAAATATTTTTCAAATTTGAAAGTGAATAAGTAAACTTGTTATCTCATGGAAACAGACTCTAGATAAATGTCCTGCAGTTCTCTGCTCTTGCTAAAGAAAGCAATAATAAAGCTCCCCAAATTTAAAGCTTTTATAAAATCTAAAAAAAGACTGTTGTTACAAGTCTGCTCACATTACTTCTTACTCAACATAAAAGCTCAAGCCATTCTATGCCTTCTCTTTTTTCCACATATTTATCTATCAAGAAAACTAAGTTATCCTCATCCACATTTTGGATTTATGTCTTTCATTCCAGCTTTACTATTTCTCATCTTGTCCCAGCTGCCTTATTACATTTTCATGTTGCTTTTGGCATCGAGCAGTTGGTGGTGATTACCACTTGAAAAGTTAATACTCATGCTGGAACAGAAAAATATCTCCTTCAGCTTTTGCTAAAGACCCCAGCACTGATTTCCAAAGAAAAGCCCATCACTGTGAACAGGAGTTTCATAGTAAAGATCATGCTTGGAGGCCAGGACTGGAAAAAAAGTCCTCAACTATTTACATCTGACTCCAGCACTTGCTCCAAGGTGGGTACTGCATACCCCGACTCCCTGTGTCCCAAAAGTGTTCTTTTAGGGTCTCGAAAAATCTCTGATGCTACAGGCACATCTGGACAGATCAGTGTGGGAGTTACAGGCAGGATAAGCCTTTCTATTGATGCCTTGGGAAGGCTGACCTGGAGCAGAGACTGGACAGAGCTGGAGAATAAAGGAGAGATTTATTGAAAGGCTTCCAGGATACACCTTGGGCAGGGCAGGGCCTGACCAGGGCTACACCCAAGGTGGACTAAGAATGGTCACAAAAAGGCTAAACAGTCACAAATCTTACATTTTTATAAGTTTTGGTCCATTTCCATATTGGGGTTTAATTGTCCAATTCCAGCTTCGGGTTGTGAGGTCCCATCTTTCTTGTTCCTCCCTTCAGCCCATCCTCGTTTGTGCTTTTGGGGCTGAAAGTTGTCCTTGGTGTGCAGCAGGAAAAGGATTTGTTTTGTCTCCCCACTCTGTGAAGAGAGCTGACTGACAATATGAGGCTCAGAACTACACCTAGGCAGCACAGAATCTGAAAATATGAAAGCCAAAACTTAAGGGGTCACTATACAGTCAGATCTTTGTGTGGTCTAGAAGCTACTGAGCTGCATCAATCAAAAGCTGCACCTTTCTCAGTCACTAGTAGTCACTGATGCTTCTGCCACTCCCAGTTAGCTAAATCTTGGATTTTTCTGCTATGATAAAAATCAAAATCCTGCTCCTAAACTGTAACTTGTTCCCAGGAGCTGTGTGACACAGAACCCAGCTGAAATCACATGTGAATCTGAAAAACATTACAGTCATCTTTCTGGAGTTAGCACATACAAGCTGAGCAGAAAAACACTTAATGGGGGTTTTAAATTAGTGTGACTACAAATAAGAGATTAAAGTGGTGGAAGCAGGCTGCAGTTTTCTTTGCACATCTATGGAGTTAACACCTAAACTCCTGTTTTCTGCAGAAAAAATATCTGTCAAGCTCCTCCTTAGCAGCACAGGACGGATGATGGCTGCTTCTGACTCTTTCTGGAAACCAAAGGGACCAAAATTCTTCCTACAGAGCACTCAGCTCTACAGAGGGTCACTCGAGAGAGATTTTCATGTTCCCTACAAGCTCCTTGCACATTTGCTGTGTTATTTCCGCCCTCTCTGTTGAAATAATAAATCCTTTGGGGCAAGAGCTGCCTCTCACTGTGGTATAGCAAAGAATTTTGCTTCCAGACTAAGTGGAGAGACTTTTATCTGCTACTATAAGATAAATGATAGCAGATAACTACAACACAGATGCTCTGTGGTCTTTGGAATGATCACCCGTCAGCAAAATTAGTGCTTCAGATGTCTCAGCTAAAGTTTGTTTCCTGTTTATTTATTACTCAAAAATACCTGTGCCTAAAGGTAAAGCAATCAGTAATTATTAGCTTTCATTTGGAGGAACAGATGTCATTTTAACCACAGCTTTTTTTGCTGGCTACAGTTGTCAGACCCTCACACAGAGGCAGAGTTTTTTGGTTCGTTCAAGTGACAGATCATTAAATAATCATTAACAGATTACTGTTACTTGATTAATGATCTTAATGATTGTAATGTACCAGGCAAACCCAGGGAACTAGGATAATCTATAGAGAGTGCCTCCAAAATACTTCAGCTGAAAGTTGGGCAGAACATACCTTTCACTTTTTCACTCTGACCCACTGAGTCAAAGAATAAATACACTGAGCAATTTAATAGGTAGCTGATACCAGCACCTGTGGGTACAGATAAGGATGATGCTACAAAGAGCAAAGTTGGTAAATTTGCTGGAGGATTACAAAAAGGATCTTTCTCTTGAATGATTTCTGACTGACAAACCTCTTGCAAAACACACTTTTAAAAGCCTTTTTCATGACTCCAGGGCTCGCAAGGGACAACAGGATTATCAGCCCTGCGGCATGAGATGCACAAAACACGTACCATGAAAAAATGAAACTTGAGGAAAACCTCCTATTTCCCAGCAGCTCCTCCTCTCCCATTACCTTCACCAAACATTGACCTCAATGCTCACCCAGCCTTTTCATTTCTCAAACTGTGAGCAAAGGAGAAGCCTCAGAATCTGAGAGACCAACAAGCAGAATGTAAAGGGGCAGGGCTGGGACAAGATGGAAGGTCCTGCCCTCATTAAATCCCTCCAAAACACAGGTACTCTTAGGGATAGATACTCCTCAGTCTGTAAAGTGCTTCCTGGGGAGGCAGTTCTGACCTACAGCAAACCTGGCTGCATTTGCACCCACATTTTATTGGCCATTTCAAACAAAGAGAAGCATTTAACTTGCTCTGATGTTCTCCTAAACTTGCAAACCTGCAGGAGTTTTCCTGCGTGAAATGTTTTTAATTAAATTAATTAATTTTAATTAATTTCAACTGCACTTTTCTTTTTAGCTTAAATCAGAATGTGGAACAGCAGTTTTGACATTCATGTCAGGGCAAAATGCTGATACTGTGCATGGTGACATCATCAAAGTGCTCAGATAAGTTACTCTTTTTATTGCATTCTTTAAAAATTTAAAGAAAAAAATTAAACCACTTAAATATTCAATTTGGAAAAAAATTAGAAGCTGTTCTCATGAAATAAAATCCTGACAAAAACTTTGAGGAGTCACGTTATGGCACGATGTCATTCAGCAATGGAGCCCATACAACTGCACTGTTCGTGTGCAACCAGTCCCAGTTCTTATTTCCCCTCTTCCAGCAAAACTCACATCCCAAAATCAGCCAGATTTGGGTAGAGGTCTCCCACACCTCTTATGCCTGTAAATGGACAGCTGGGTAGAAAATCCACTTCTTTCACAGAGTGTATTATGTTTTCATGTTTTGTTTATGGCAATAGTTTATTTAGGATGAGAATATCCTGCTGTGAGCTACCTTAATATGAGAAAAAATAACTGTCACTGGACAATGGGTACAAACAGTGTATTTTACAAGTTTTTTTTCCACAAATTGGCTTGTTTTCTGTCAGAGGGATGAAGTACACAAAACTTATCTTAATAACCCAGACAGAAGAGGGATCCTGGCTTTGGAGGAGCAGAGGACAATGCCAGTAGTAGAGAAAAATTACATATGAAGAGAGCATGATTTAGCTCCACACCCCTCTGCAGACTGACAGACAGCAGTGTATTTTGTTCATAATTATCCATCACAAATTGAGTTCACATCCCCCCAAATGATAAACCCATTGGAAACTTCAATTGAAACCGATTGATGTCAGATTTCATGAGAGGTGGCTTAAGGCAGAGAGCTGCACATGAATAAGATTTGCTCCACAGCATACTGCACTTGGGTTTTCAGATTTTTCTTATTAAAGGAAAAGCCCTGGGATGGGTTAAACAAGTGACAATGCAGGAATGAGAAGCAGCAATGTCTCCCTGTAGTGAAGGGGAGCTGTGCTCCCTCCTCCTAGCCAGTCCTTCCATTCTTCATTTGCCTCCTCTACTGTTCATTTCATCCACTCTTAAAATGCACATCCCTTTTGGCAACATTCTAGAAAGAGGAAATAATTAGTGAAGTAATGCATTTTGCTTAGAGAGAATTGTAAATTCTCTCACTTTGAAGCATAACCAAATTCTCACCTCCAGAAGTCAGTAGAAGACTTTTCTTAGGGAGCAGATTTTTGCGTAAATGTAACACTTTCATTCTGACCACCTCCAGAGCCGAGGATAATAGCAAGAAGGTAAAATGTGTCAAACCAAAGGTCTGCAGAGGTCAGTATTCTCCCTCTAATTGTGAATATGGCAGTAGGCTGTTCTGAATCCTATTAATTATTGTTATTTGTTGTCCCCTGCTATCAGTTGGTTTTCCCCTTAGTGGTTTTTTTTGGTTTTTTTTTTCACTTTTCTCACTTCCATGCCCTGTAAGACTTCATTGTTTCCTTAGGTTCATGCCTGGCCACATGAGGAGGATCCAGCACGAAATAGATGGAAAAGGACAGGAACAGAGCAAAGAGTCAGGCTTTTCCACATGGGATGGAATCCTTTCCTTCTCATCCCACCGTGTTTGTGGCATCTGGGTTTATTTACTCTCTTAAGCTGCAAAGCAGAGGTTTTGCTGCTCTGCATCAAATCAAGTGTGAATACAGACTCCATGAGCTGAATCTATACTGGATGACTCCTGAAACTGGTCAGAGATGCTCCATGAATATTTTAGAGATGGGTAATAACTCAGCCTATGAATACAATATACAGTTATTGTTACATGGCCAACGAACAGGTGTAGAATGGTAAATCAACAGCATTTGTCTCCATTTTTCCAAAGAATGCCTGAACCTTCTTTGAAACTTTTGAAAGTTTCAAAATGGAAGAATAAAGTGTCTTTACTCTGATAGGGCAGCTTTGACTCTGTTCCCACTAATTTCAGTGGGGTTGAGAGACCTTCAGGAAATCAAGTCTTGCATGGGATCTTATATTTGATATTTTTTTCTTAATGTCTATAAACAGAAGAGCTTCATCTTAATCTACACAAACTATATTTTCCCTTGTTTTTGTCTGGATATCAACAAAAGAAAGGATTAATTTATCAATATAAAGCTAAGCCAGATGAAAATCTACAAACTATGTACACTGTTTCTAATACTTAGGTGTAATATTTATTTCCTACTTAGTATCACTGGTAGAGGTATCAGTGTTTTGTGACTTCAGTTATTGAAAATGACAGGTAAAAAAAGAAAAAATAATCAGGATATGCCAATGTAATTGATATTCTTGTGCATTAAGACATAGCCTTTTAAAGCATGATATTACACTGCTTTATTTAATAACTTTTAATCAGTCATTACTGGGTACTTTACTCTTCTCACTGAATACCAATGGACTCCAGACTAAATTATTTGACTAAGGTGAATACAACACTAAAATTTCCCCTGTTGGCACTCCATGTATTACTACAGCAATTCTTGGGGGAACTCATCAAGCCCAGAAGTGGAAGATCCAACATGAAAAACTCAGGTCTGTCTGTGAGAACATGATGTGAGTGATCCATAGGGATGACTGGCATCTCCAGCATTACACTGAGCTGCTTTGCACAAGGAGGACAGAGATGAGTCTGCCAAGAGAGGAGCTGGCAGTGTCTGTCACTGGAAATGCAGGGGAAGGTCCAAGCAGCAGCAGCTCTGACTCAGCCCATTTTGTCCCAAAGTACCTGACAGCAGACCATGCAGCTTTTTTTTTTTTTTTTTTTTTTTTTTTTTTTTTTTTTTTTTTTTTTTGGGAAAAAAAGCAGCAATCCAGAAGAACTTAAATAAAATCCTTTTGCCATCTGACTTCAAAGAGCCAGACACCTACCTCCACGATGGCATCTTTGAAAAAATCTCCACGAAGCCATTTCTCAGAAGTCTGCAGTTACTAAGCGCCAGTGCCCCCCTTCACAAGGCTAAGATGGTGAAGTGCATTATTTATGGATTCAAATGGTACTTTCTCCTTCCAAAATAATCACTGTGTAATTGGGATAATGCCCTTGATTGTCTGCCTAAGTGAAACTCGGGGAGTAAATAAGTCTTGGCTTCCAGCCATTTGATCAGTAGTCAGAGCTGACTGAAAACCTACCATCAAGGCATTCAAAAATAATTAATCCTTTCAAATAAACAAAAAGTTTCACAGTAGTGCTCATCTTTAAAGAATTTTAGATCAAGAAAATAAAAAATTGTCTTTTCCCCCCTTCTGAAAACTTTTGCAGTAATGTACAAAGCAATTATGACAATATTTTCCATAGTTTCTCCTCATTAACCTTTTCCCATTATCAATCCTTTTGTATAAGTAGATGATTTTCAAGATTGCAACAGGGAATTATTACCTGTGTGTAAACAA
>VXBN01003390.1:0-12970 GCA_013397395.1 Sinosuthora webbiana | reverse complement strand
AAAAAAGCAGGAATTCCTGCTAGACCCCGCCGGGGCTCAGTCTGGCACTCGGGAACAGATGTCACCCCCCCGGGGAGAGCGGGAAGTGTGACGGGAGCCGCGCCCGTGCCGGTGGCACTTGGATGTCACTTGGATGTCTGGCACGTTGGCGGTGCTGACGGCACTTCCGTCACCGGGAAGGGGTGGGAGCAGTTCCCGGGGGAGAGCTGATCCCATGGGAATGTGGCTGTGGGGAGGCTCCCAGGGAATCGTGGGATGGATCGGGATGGGGCGACCTCAGAGCTCGTCCCATTCCCGGCTTTTCCGTGGGACACCTTCTGCTATCCCAGCCTGGCCTCGGGCACTTCCGGGGATCCAGGGGCAGGAACGGCTTTTCTTGGGAATTCTGGCTGGTTCCTCTAGTCTCAGAGCTACCACTGGAAGTTGATCCAAGCCTTTTCCAGCGAGGATTGGAAAGAGGGAAAGCCTCGGGGTGGGAGGAACAACCCCAGCCACTTCCCGGCTTGTCCAGCCGTGGGAATTCTCTGGGAATATCCACTGCTCTCCTTGTTTTCCAAGTGGAGACAAGATACTCATCCCTGATTCCATTGTTTCCCTTGTTTTCCATGTGGAGACCAAAAACTCATCCCTGACTTTGCCCTTTTCCTTGTTTTCCTTGTGGAGACAACGAATTCATTCCTGATTCCATTTCTCTCCTGGTTTTCCAGCTGGAGACAAGAAACTCATCCCTAATTCCATGGTTTCCCTTGTTTTCCTTGGGAAGACAAGGAACTCATCCCTGACTCCATTTCTCTCCTCGTTCTCCAGCTGGAGACAAGGAACTCATCCCTGACTCCATGGTTTTCCTTGAGAAGACCAGAAGCTCTTCCCTGCTTTGCCCTTTTCCTTGTTTTCCTTGTGGAGACAACAAATTCATTCCTGATTCCATTTCTCTCCTGGTTTTCCAGCTGGAGACAAGGAACTCATCCCTGACTCCATTTCTCTTCTCGTTCTCCAGCTGGAGACAAGGAACTCATCCCTGACTCCATGGTTTTCCTTGAGAAGACCAGAAGCTCTTCCCTGCTTTGCCCTTTTCCTTGTTTTCCTTGTGGAGACAACAAATTCATTCCTGATTCCATTTCTCTCCTGGTTTTCCAGCTGGAGACAAGGAACTCATCCCTGACTCCATGGTTTTCCTTGAGAAGACCAGAAGCTCTTCCCTGCTTTGCCCTTTTCCTTGTTTTCCTTGTGGAGACAACAAATTCATTCCTGATTCCATTTCTCTCCTGGTTTTCCAGCTGGAGACAAGGAACTCATCCCTGACTCCATGGTTTTCCTTGAGAAGACCAGAAGCTCTTCCCTGCTTTGCCCTTTTCCTTGTTTTCCTTGTGGAGACAACAAATTCATTCCTGATTCCATTTCTCTCCTGGTTTTCCAGCTGGAGACAAGGAACTCATCCCTGACTCCATGGTTTTCCTTGAGAAGACCAGAAGCTCTTCCCTGCTTTGCCCTTTTCCTTGTTTTCCTTGTGGAGACAACAAATTCATTCCTGATTCCATTTCTCTCCTGGTTTTCCAGCTGGAGACAAGGAACTCATCCCTGACTCCATGGTTTTCCTTGGGAAGACCAGAAGCTCATCCCTGACTCCATTATTTCCCTTGTTTTCCAGGGAAAGACCAGAAACTCATCCTCAATTCCGTTATTTCCCTTGTTTTCCAGGGGAAGACGAGAAGCTGGCGGCGTCCTTGCTGGACGGGAAGTTCCCGCGGAGCACGTCCATGACGGACACGGTGCGGGAAGGCCANGGGCTTGGAGGCCAAGCTGCACGGGCTGCCGCAGGTGCTGAGCGCGGCCGAGATGTACGACCGGGGCTCCATGCCCTACCCCGAGCGGCAGAAGAGGGCCCGCTCCATGATCATCCTCCAGGATTCCTCCCACCTCCCCGTGGAGCCCACCGAGATCCCGCGGCCCGGCCCGGCGGCCACGCCGCCCGAGAAGCTCAAGAGGAAAGGCCGGGTCATCGACAACCCGTACGCCAACATGGGCCAGTTCAACGTCAGCCTCTTCGCCCCCACCAAGCCGCAGAGGAAGAAGAGCCCGCTGGTCAAGCAGCTGCAGGTGGAGGACGCCCAGGAGCGGGCGGCCCTGGCCATCACCGGCGGCTACTCCTCGCGCGAGCCGTCGCCCACGCGCCGCGGCCACCGCCTGGAATACCAGCACCACCACCCCGGCATCGCTCAGGTGGAAGCCGCCGGCCTCCCCTTCGCCACCGCCATCGCCGCCGCCGGCGTCATGAAGGACCGGGACCGGCGCCTGGACGAGAGGAGGAAATCCACGGTGTTCCTGTCGGTGGGAGCCATCGAGGGGCCGGCGCCGGGCGGCGGTGGCGGCGGCGGCGGCGGCGGCGGTGAGATGCCGTCGCTGCAGCAGTCGCGCTCCATCGACGAGCGGCTGCTGGGCAGCCGGGACGT
This sequence comes from Sinosuthora webbiana, assembly GCA_013397395.1. Classification (NCBI taxonomy): domain Eukaryota; kingdom Metazoa; phylum Chordata; class Aves; order Passeriformes; family Sylviidae; genus Sinosuthora; species Sinosuthora webbiana. Next base: position 10,520 of record VXBN01003390.1, on the reverse strand, counting down.
CCTCCTGCCGTCGCCCGTGTCAGCTTTAAAGCCATTGATCGGCAGCTCCTCCTCGACCTTCATCCACCCCCTGACGGGAAAGCCCCTGGATCCCAACTCGCCCCTGGCGCTGGCGCTGGCCGCAAGGGAACGGGCGCTGTCCACTCAAGTCCCATCCCGGTCGCCCACCCCGATCCACAGCCCCGACTCGGACAGAGCCGCGCCCCTGTTTGTGGACATCCAAACCAAAGAACCGGACAGCAGGGGGGACTTGGAGAGCTTGGTGTCCCCCGCCTACTCCCCCGGAGGGAAGGCGGTGATGGCGGCCGACGCCGGCGCTCTGACCCCCACCAAGAGCCCCTGGGGGACCCCGGCCACGCTGCGGAAGGAGCCCGAGGCGCGGGCGGAGCCGCCGGGCAAGGAGGAGAAGAAGCCCGAGGACAAGAAGTCCATGATCATCAGCATCGTGGACACGTCGCAGCAGAAGACGGCCGGCCTCATCATGGTGCACGCCACCAGTAACGGGCAAGACGAGATCGGCCTGGAGATCAAGGAGGAGAGCCCGGCCGTGGCCGAGGTCTGCGCCGAGCCCGTCGAGTCCCCCAAGGCCGAGCCCCAGCCCAGCCCCGTGGGGAAGCCGCCGGCCAGCCCGGCCTCGGAGAAGGCGCTGGGCCAGGGCAGCTCGGAGGAGGAGGCGGAGCCCTACACGGTGACCCTCCCGCCCGCCCAGCTGTCCTCCAGCGACGAGGAGACCCGCGAGGAGCTGGCCAAGATCGGGCTGGTGCCGCCCCCGGATGAATTCGCCAACGGGGTGCTGGTGACCGCCCCCGGCACCCCCGTCAGCCACCTGGCCGCGCCCGGCGCGCCGTCCCTGCCGGCGGCGGCAGTAGCACCTTCTCCCCCCGGCGCGACACCCTCAGGGAAGCCCTCGGACGCCCCCGCGGCCCCGGAGTCGGCGGCGGACTCGGGAGTGGAGGAGGTGGACACCAGGAGCTCCAGCGACCACCACCTGGAGACCACGAGCACCATCTCCACGGTCTCCAGCATGTCCACGCTGTCCTCGGAGAGCGGCGAGCCCACCGACACCTACACGTCCTTCGCCGACGGCCAAACTTTTCTACTCGAGAAGCCACCAGTGCCTCCAAAGCCCAAACTCAAGTCCCAGCTCAGCAAGGGGCCGGTTACTTTCAGGGACCCACTTTTGAAGCAGTCTTCGGACAGCGAGCTCATCTCCCAGCACCACGCGGCCACGCTGGCGGCCACCAGCGCGGCCCGGCCACGCTACCTCTTTCAGAGAAGGTCCAAGCTATGGGGGGACCCCATGGAGAGCAGGCCCGGCCACGGGGCCGAAGAGGACAAACCAACTGTGATCAGCGAGCTGAGCTCCCGCCTCCAGCAGCTCAACAAGGACACGCGCTCCTTGGGCGAGGAACCGGCCGGCTCCGCCCTGGATCCCGGCAAGAAGTCGCCGGTGGTGGCCGCACGGTAAGAGCCGGCGGTTGGGGACGGGGGGACGCCGCCGAGGGCCCGGGTGTGGCGTTGGGGGACGTCTCGGAGCGCTCGGGGACGTCGGCAGGAGCTTGTGGGGCCGTGTGGGGCGGGCTCCCGGCGCGCGGCGGGCGCGGCCGCTCCTCCCCGCTCCGCCCTTCCCCGTCGCTCCGTGCGCTCCCCTCCCTGTGTGACAGGGCTGTGGTGGCAATGGCAACGCTGTGGTGACAATGGCAACACTGTGGTGACAATGGCAATGCTGTGGTGACAATGGCAACACTGTGGTGACAATGGCAACACTGTGGTGACAATGGCAATGTGGTGACAATGGCAACACTGTGGTGACAATGGCAACGCTGTGGTGACAATGGCAATGCTGTGGTGACAATGGGGGTCCTGGGGTGAGGATGATGATGTTGTGGGGACGATGACAATGTGACAACAATGCTGTGGTGACAATGGCTATGTGGTGACAATGGCAACGCTGTGGTGACAATGGGGGTCCTGGGGTGATGATGATGATGATGATGTTGTGGTGACGATGACAGTGTGACAACAACAATGCTGAGGTGACAATGGCTATGTGGTGACAATGGCTATGCTGTGGTGATGGTGATGAGGATGTGGTGACAATGGGGATCCTGGGGTGACAATGGCGATGTGGTGGCAATGGCAACGCTGTGGTGACAATGGGGAACCTAGGGTGATGATGATGATGTTGTGGGGACGATGACAATGTGACAACAATGCTGTGGTGACAATGGCTATGTGGTGACAATGGCAACGCTGTGGTGACAATGGGGGTCCTGGGGTGATGATGATGATGATGATGTTGTGGTGACGATGACAGTGTGACAACAACAATGCTGAGGTGACAATGGCTATGTGGTGACAATGGCTATGCTGTGGTGATGGTGATGAGGATGTGGTGACAATGGGGATCCTGGGGTGACAATGGCGATGTGGTGGCAATGGCAACGCTGTGGTGACAATGGGGAACCTGGGGTGATGATGATGATGTTGTGGGGACAATGAGGATGTGACAACCATGCTGTGGTGACAATGGCTATGCCGTGGTGATGGTGATGATGTTGTGGTGACGATGAGGGTGTGGTGACAATGGGGATGCTGAGGTGACAATGACAACGTGGTGGTGATCACGCTGTGGTGACAATGGGGATGCTGAGGTGACAATGACAATGTAGTGACAATGACGACACTGTGGTGGCAGTGGCGATGCTGAGGTGACAGTGATGAGGCTGTGGTGACAATGACCATGTGACAATGACAACGCTGTGGTGACAGTGACAATGTGGCGACAGTGACGATGTGACAGTGGGGATGCTGAGGTGACAACGGCAATGTGGTAACAATGACCACGCTGTGGTGGCAGTGACAATGTGGTGACAAAGACGACGCTGTGGTGGCAGTGGGGATGCTGAGGTGACAGTGATGAGGCTGTGGTGACAATGACCATGTGACAATGGCAACGCTGTGGTGACAATGAGGATGCTGAGGTGACAATGACAATGTGGTGGAGATGACGCTGTGGTGACAGTGGGGATGCTGAGGTGACAACGATGATGCTCTGGTGACGATGATTTGACAATGACAATGCTGTGGTGACACTGATGACATTGGGGTGACAATGACAGTGCTGTGGTGGCAATGGGCNTGTGGTGACAAAGAAGACGCTGTGGTGGCAGTGGGGATGCTGAGGTGACAGTGATGAGGCTGTGGTGACAATGACCATGTGACAATGGCAACGCTGTGGTGACAATGAGGATGCTGAGGTGACAATGACAATGTGGTGGTGATGACGCTGTGGTGACAGTGGGGATGCTGAGGTGACAACGATGATGCTCTGGTGACGATGATTTGACAATGACAATGCTGTGGTGACACTGATGACATTGGGGTGACAATGACAGTGCTGTGGTGGCAATGGGCATGCTGTGGTGACAATGATGATGCCATGGTGACAACGCCAAGGCTGTAGTGACAATGACGATGTGATGACAATGACGATGCCGTAGTGACAATGACGATACTGTGGTGACAGTAACGGTGTTGTGGTGATAATGGCGTGGTGACAGTGCTGTGGTGGCAGTGATGATGCTATGATGACAACGACAATGCTGAGGTGACAATGACGATGCCGTGGTGACAATGACAAGGCTGTAGTGACAATGACGATGTGATGACAATGACGATGCCGTAGTGACAATGACGATGCTGTGGTGACGATAACGGTGTTGTGGTGACAGTGACAATACCGTGGTGACAACGACAAGGCTGTGGTGACGATGGCAATGTGGTGACAATGAGGATGCTATGGTGACAATGACAATGCTGAGGTGACAATGACAATGCCGTGGTGACAACGACAAGGCCGTGGTGACAATGACAAGGCCATGGTGACAATGACGATGCCGTGACGACAATGACAACGCTGTGGTGACAATGACGATGCCATGGTGACAACAACAAGGCTGTGGTGACAATGACAAGGCTGTGGTGACAATGGTGATGCCGTGGTGACAATGACAATGCCATGGTGACAATGACAACGCTGTGGTGACAACGTCGAGTTCTGGGTCGCCCCCTCCGTGTTCCCTCCTGGCCAAGCACCAAGGATGGGTTTTTCCGGGGTTTTTCCGGGGTTTTTCCAGGGTTTTTCTGGGGCTTTCCCATCTCTGAGGATCTCCAGCTGTTGTCCCGCTCAGGAGGTGACAAAGGTGGCCCGTGTCACCCCCCCAGACAGGACGTGGTGGCACCAACTCCACCCTGGTTCTGCCTCACCCGCCCGACCCTAAAACGATCCCAAACCTCCCAGATCGGAGCCCAAATCCTCAAAATCTTGGGAATGTTAAATCCCTGCAGGAAACGACCCGAAATTCCCAGTCTTGTCCTGCCCTTTCGGGTGCGGCCCCACAGAGCTGGTGTCACCCGGTGTCACCCGGTGTCACCCGTGCGTGCCAGGGCTCAGCGAGGTGCCAGGAGCTCTGGATCAGGGGCAGCGCTTCCCATGGGAAAAGCTTTTCCAACCAAACCATCCCGGCCCCGTGCAGGTGGCGCCGGCACAGGAGGTGACATTTCAGACGGTGGCCTTGGGGACAAAGTGTCCTGGAGCATCCCGGGGGATGGCTCTGGCTCATCCCAGCGGATCCAAACTGGGAATACCGGGAGCCGATCTGGGGGCGTCGTTCCCTGCGGAGCCGGGTGTCACCCGAGGTCCCCTCCCTCATCCCAAGAATCCTCTGGAATCGGGGCTGGCCCCATCTCCAGCAGCGCCAGAAATTTGGGAATTCTGGGAGGATCCCACGCCGGTTTGGGGTTCCCCGCTGGGAATCCTCCGGCTCCGACATCACAACGTCCCTTTCCGTGTCCCCGTCCCTTCCGTCCGCGTCCGTCCCATCTCCCGCTTTTCCCCTGGAGGGATTTCACCGATTTTGAGGATTTTGTCCCTTCTCCGTCCTCTTTTCCCTGAAATTCCAAAGGGCTCCGTGCCCCTCCTCATCCTGCTTTCCCGCACATCCCGTCCTCGCTCCCGGCCGGAATCCGGCCCTTCCCACAGAGTCCCACATTCCCGGGTTTTTTTTTTTCCCTTTTGGGAAAGTCACGGTCTTTTCATCTCCCGAGTTTTTGGGATGTCAAAGGCTCCCAAGCGTTTCCCGGCGAACGGAATTTTTTAGCGATGGCGCCCGCTCTCCCGCAGTGTCCGAGTTCTCCTGGAAAAGTTTTGGGTTTTTTTTTATGGAATTGCTTTGAATTCAGGGAATGACGGGAGCAGGGTTAGGTAAGAGGGGGTTGACCCAGTTTGGGACGCGTTTTCCGGGCTCTGGAATTGTCCAGAGAGAAGGGAAGTGTCACCTGAATGTCCCTCAGTGTCTGCCGGGAGCCAGAGGTGGCCTGGAATCCTCCGGCTCCGGGGACACAGAGGTGGCCTGGAGTCCCCAGAGGGGACATTGAGGGGTCTTGGAATTCCACAAGGAACAGGGAAATTGAGGTGCCCTGGAATTCTGCAGGGATGGGGACACGGAGGTGACCTGGAGTTCCAAATGGGGACACTGAGGTGTCCTGGAATCTGGGAATGGGGACAACAAGGTGGTCTGGAGTCCCACAGGGATGGGGACACAGAGGTGGCCTGGAGTCCCCAGAGGGGACATTGAGGGGTCTTGGAATTCCACAAGGAACAGGGAAATTGAGGTGCCCTGGAATTCTGCAGGGATGGGGACAGGGAGGTGGCCTGGAGTCCCCAGATGGGACATCGAGGTGTCCTGGAGACCCACAGGGATGGAACCCTGGAATTCTGCAGGGATGGGGACAGGGAGGTGGCCTGGAGTCCCCAGAGGGGACATTGAGGGGTCTTGGAATTCCACAAGGAACAGGGACAATGAGGTGTCCCGGAGTCCCCAGAGGGGACAATGAGAGTCCCCAGAGGGGACATTGAGGGGTCTGGAAGTGGCCTGGAGTTCCAAATGGGGACACTGGGGTGGCCTGGTGTCCCCAAAGGGACGGGGACACTGCTGTTCCCACACCTGATCCCACCCAGCCCTCCCAGCAGCTCTGGATCCATGGGATTGACAGGGAATCCCCCCGGAATTCCTCCCTCCCTTCACTGATCCTGAATTCCCAGCAATCCCGTGCGGGCTCGGGGAATTCCCTGGCGCCTTTCCCTGGCCGGTCCCTGTGGGAATCCTCCCTGGGAGCCCCGGGAAGCCGCGATCCGTGAGTTTCCCCCCAAGCTCTAACTCCGGCTCTGTCTCCTCCCAAGCCGGGCGTCCACGGAAGGACCTTTGAGCCGAGGGACTGGGAAAGAGCCCAAGGAGTTCTGACAATTGTGGCAACGTCAGGTGACGGTTCAGGCCACTGGCGGTGACAATCCCGGGACCGGGGACACCCGGGACGGTGACAGTGACAGCGGAGCAAAGGGGACAGCTTTCCCTTCATCCGTGGTGGCCCTCGGTGGCCGCGCCCGAGAGCGGCTTCCTGGCGCTTAACCCCGGAATCGCTGAGGTTGGAAAATCCCTTTGGCCCCACCGAGTCCGGCCGTTCCCAGCGCTGCCCCGTGTCCCCAAGTGCCACATCCACGCGGCTTTTAATCCCGCCGGGAATTGGGGGGATTCCGCCCCTTCCCTGGGCGTCCCCGTTCCGACGCTTCGTCAGCTTCCCGGGAAGGAATTCTCCCCAAAATCCAAACATCACCTGGAGGTGACTCCCTCTTGTCCCCCGGGAGCGGAGCCCCCCAGCCTTGCTCCACCTCCCGGGCTGGAATTCCTCTTTGGGATTCCTGGAGGAAACCCGGGAAAAGCCGGGAGAGGCTCGGGACGTGCCGCGCGAGGCCAAGCGCGTTCCCCGCGTGTGACGCGCGCGTCCCCAATAAAGCTGACGGTGACAGTGACGGGCGTGTGTGTGTCATTGGGGGACACGGCCGCTCCCAGGGTTTTGGGAGCCACGTTCCACGCTCCAGGAGCCGGCTCCGGGCGACATTCCCGCAAAATTCCCGTCCCGTGTCCCCCTGTCCCCGTGCCCCAGGAGATGCTCCCACCATCCGTAATCCCAAGCGGATCCATCTTCCCCACCTCTGGGACTCACCGGGAGCATCCCAAACTTCCCTGCCCCAGCCGCTCTGACCTTTCCAGAAGGATCTGACCACGGTTTAATTCCCGGGAATTTGGGATGTGGATTTCTCTGGGTCGTTCCCGGTTAGATCTTTGCGTTTCCCTCTGGAATTCCGAAGGAGGCTCCGAGTCCAGAACTCCGGGAGCTTTGCCCGTCCCGAGGGGAAAGTTAAATTTTGTTTCTCCAGTTCAATCCCAGCCGTGGATTTCCAGCTTTTCCAGGAGTTTTTTTTTTCCTTGGCATTTGATAAATCTCCAGGAGCAACTTCCAGGAGAGTTCCGAGGTTTTGGGACTCTGGAGCTTTTCCAAAGGGATCTGGCTCCTGGAGACTTCCAGGAATATCCCAAATATCCGAGTTTGGGGCTCTGGATCCGGACTCGGGGGGAGGTTTTCCAAGGGGTTCAGGCCCCTGGGCACTTCCAGGAGCATCCCAAACGTCCCAATGGATCCGAGGGAAAATTTTCCAAGGGTTTTTTTTTTATGTCTTTGTTCATTCCTTTGTTTCTCTTCGACCCCAAAAACTCTCCCGGGAAGCGGAATTGGAGCTTCCGAAAGGGGGGGAAGCGTTTTCCGCGGGTGCTGCTCTTGCAATTCCACCAATTCCTTTGTATTCCCACAGATCTGAGGGAGAAGGAGAAGAAACTTGAGCCATTTGGGGGTTTTTAGTTCCTTTTAGGGTAAAGCTGCCTCTTTTTCTCCCATCCTACACACCAATCCCGCGTCCCGGAAGCGGCAAAAACGCTTGGAAAAAACAAAACCCGCCCCCCCCTGTTTCCTTGTAGGCTCGGGGAGGGGGATTTTCCCGGGGAAATTCCCGTGGGGAGCAGGGGTTTGGGGTGAAAAACGGGGAAATTGGCTGTGGGGAGGGAAGGGAAAGAGAAGATTGGGATTGATGAGTGAGGAAGGGCGGGATTGGAGGGGATTTGTGGGGCAGGGAGGGGTGGGGACAAGGCGGCCACCACCTTTTTATTTGTTAAAAGAACAGAAATAGCGCTTTTTAAAAAAAAATATTAGCAATGATCCCCAATATCGTTGGTTTTCGGGTCTTTATTTACAATTTTGCGACACGAAACCAAATTGATATTTTGTTTTTCATATCAATTCTTCGCTTCCGAGATTCAGAGCGAAAAGAAATACAAAAAAAAAACCAAATTAACAATTGACACTTTTTTTGGGTGGATTTATTTTTTTAATTCTGTGGGCGCAAGAGAAACGGGGATTGGGATGTGGGGAATGGATTTGTAGGGAATTCTCAGAAGGCTCAGATGGTTTTGTGCATCCTTGTGCAAATTCTGGGATTAAATTCCGTGATTTAGAAAGGCCAAGGGGCAGGAAAGATGTTGTTGGGACTTGTTGCCACACCAATTAAATAAATAAAATAAAATACTAAAAAATAAAATAAAATAAAATAATAAAAAATAAAATAAAATAAAATAAAAAAACGAAGCATAATTTTGATAGGAAAAGGCTGTGGATTGATTTACTCCCCTGCTGTTGTAATACAGCAGCCGGTCAGGGATCGTCACCTCACTGTGGTGGGGGCTGAGGAAGAGAAAGGTGCTGTCTGTCCTTCCCAGACCTCACTGTCAGACAATTAATGAATGGATATAGCCAGGGAGGGAGGCAGAAGGACACATGAGCCACTCNAAAAAAAAAAAAAAAAAAAAAAAAAAAAAAAAAAAAACACATCAAAAATACAAAAAAAAATCAAAAACGCAAAAAAAAAAATTTAAAAATTCGACATCAAAAATACAAAAAATTCTTCCCCTTAACACTTACTTAAAATATTTTAAATTGCAAAATGAAGTATTTCATTTTGAATATTTAATATACTCAAAGCACTTAAATTTTAAGTCCGTTTAAATACTTTAATACTTCAATGGAACTATTTAAGACGGAAGATCACGAAACAAAACAGAACAAGCCGCAGAAAATGAAACTTCAAACGGGCGTCGGCGCCCGGCGAGATTCCCAGCGGCTTTTAGAGGAAATCAAACGGGTCAGATCTGGTTTAGGAATTACAAATTACAAAATCGCCCTGTTGGAAACCTGGGCACTGAGAATTTTGGGAATTTGCCCCACTTTTTAGAAATTTTACCCCACTTTTTAGGAATTTTACCCCACTTTTTAGAAATTTTACCCCAGTTTTCAGAAATTTTACCCCACTTTTTAGAAATTTTACCCCAGTTTTCAGAAATTTGACCCCAGTTTTTAGAAACTTACCCCACTTTTTAGAAATTTTATCCCAGTTTTTAGAAATTTTACCTCAGTTTTTAGAAATTTTACCCCACTTTTTAGAAACTTACCCCGCTTTTTAGAAATTTTATCCCAGTTTTTAGAAATTTTGCCCCAGTTTTCAGAAATTTTACCCCACTTTTTAGAAACTTACCCCACTTTTTAGAAATTTTACCCCAGTTTTTAGAAATTTTACCTCAGTTTTTAGAAATTTTGCCCCAGTTTTTAGAAATTTTACCCCAATTTTTAACTAATTGAGAGAAGACCGTAACATCAAACCTCCCAGAACTTTTTTAACGTTTAAAGCTCAAAAAGCCCTTGAAAAAAAAGTCACTAAAGCTCTTCAAAAAAAAAGACGAAACCATTGTGCTCCAAAAAAAAATGGTTTTCTCAGTGTTAAAAGAAAAAAATTGCGACTTTGTGGTCTCATTTTTCAGTAGGACTCTTCTGAGAAAGAACCCTTGTTAATAATAATAATAATAATAATAATAATAATAATAATAATAATAATTTGTTAATTTCTTCCTGACAAATTCACCAAAAACCAGTTTTTAATTTTTACAGCTGTAGAGACGGCGGCTCAAATTGTAATTAGAGCCAGAACAAAATCGCCAACTCTAAATTCCTCTCCTCAAATCGTTGAGTTGGCCCCAATCCTCAGAGCTTTTTCAGCTCTTTTCCAGACCTTTTAATTGAATTAACACATTAATTACAAACGGATTTAATCACAAGTTCAGCTCGCGTTTGCCAATATTTCTTCAAAGAACAGAAAAATCAATTCTAAAACACGTTAGCAGCGACACCGTTGGCTTTCGTGCCTTTGTAGAATTTCTTTCGCGGCAAGAAACCGACCGATATTTCGTTTTTCGTGTCAATTTTTCGCTTCCAAGATTCACGGCGAAAAGAAATAAATTTAAAAAAACCAAATTGGCAGTTGACACTTTTTTTCCCGCACGAGAGAAACGTTTTTTACAAGCTTTTGGTTCATTGGGTGTGCCCCGGAAAATTAAAAACGAGCAACAACCCCCCCACACACGGCTCAAAAATTGGCCAATTTTTAATAAATTTTAGAGTGTTTAGAGTTTTTAGAGTTCCCTGTTCTCCCACGAGTCAAGTGATTTATTAGACTAAAACATTTCTAAATCGACAAAAAGAGGGAGTGGCCCAAAAAAAGGTTGAGCAAAGATTTACGT
>VXBN01003376.1:0-15219 GCA_013397395.1 Sinosuthora webbiana | reverse complement strand
ATCTCTGGACCGTCTCTTACACCCTGGGATGGAGCCAAAGCTCGGGGAGCGCAGGACGTGCTGCTGCTGCTAGTCTTGGGGATAAATGGCCTTGCTTCTGCTGCTCTTGGGGGATGAATGGCCTTGCCTGGCCATGCCTGAGCCAGAGCCACTGCCTGGGAGGCAGCTGGCAGGGAGCTGAGAGCAGCCACTGCCAGCTTGTGTCATCTCAGCTGCAGTCTGCATCCTGCCCATGTCTGAGAGCCCTGCAAAATGGAGCATGGGCAGGAAAAAAATCAGCTTAATTGCCTTGGGGTTGAAGACAGCTGTAGATCCCATGGACCTGACTGATGCTTAGATAAATATTTCATATTGTCTCACTGGGGAGACAAGAAAATGCATTTCTTTTTTCCCTCAGTTACAGCTTGTTTTATACTAAGTCTGCAGGCTCCTGGGTCTGTCTTGCTTTGTTTTCTCCTGGAGGACAGAGGACTCTGGTGCCCTGATCTAAAGAGGATTTACAGATAGTGAGGATAATGTTACAACAACAGCACAACTCTCCCAGTCTCACGTTTCCTTCTTTCAGGCCCTAATGCATAATAAAAGATCTTTTATGGTTCTGATCAAAAGCTCAGAGGGTTCCACGCTAAAATCCAGTGACTGCAGGTGAGCCTGACATTTCAAGAATATGTCATGTTATATTTTTCTTTCTTTGTTAGATTAAAGGAGCAGCAAGTCTCTGACCGAAAATACGTGCATTAGGAAAATTGGGCCAGAACTGATATTTAAAATAAAATGTATTTATTGTTGTAATGTTTTCAATTCAAGCTGTTAAATTATTCATGCCCACCAGAAAACCATCCCAATTCAGCACCTGCAGTCTCTGTGTTTTACTCGTGACAGAGAAAGAAAATATCCTTTCTTGTGAAATATTGAGATATTTCAGATGCCTAATAAAAATGCAGGTATATTATCTCCACATTACTTATTTTAAAAGGAGGATGATGTTGAGACAATAAACTGTTTAAAAATAAATCTCTTTCTGACAATCCACAAAACAATGGGGAATGTATTCATCTCTGTTTGCCTTCCTTACTGGCAGTAAAAACTAATAGACAACATAGTCATCAGAATGATTTTGTAACAATTCCACAGAGGTTTAGCTAATTCTTTTCAAGTCCATTTTATTAGTCAGGGAAAAAAACCAACCAACCAAACAAAAAAAAAACTCAAATCCTGATTTAATAAGTAGTGGATTTGAATGAATTAGTCTAGTTCTGTGTTCATTGAACTTTAAAAAAATTGTTCCACAATCCATTGCCAAGCAGCTAGCACATATCCTTAGGAAGTTCAACAACTTACTCTGATTAGATTGGTAGGGTGAACATACACTTTACTGGGAACTTCAGGCTTATAAAATGAAGATTTACCAAAGTGGAGCTTTCCTCATTAATTCTATAAATCACCTATAAATAGAGGCTTATGCTTAATAAATTGATAGGATCACATTCTATCTGAAATCATTTGTATTTCTGATAATGTGTTTGCCCAGGATGCTGATGGCATTGTAAGGCTGTTGAAATACTGCAAACCTGTCTTTAGCTTGAGACAACTACAAGAAATAAAGTCAACCTTGTTTATAAACACATATGTCCTGAAAAATTTTTACTATAATAGCTAAGAGAGACTGGTATCTAAAAAATTACATTTGAGGACAGAAAAACAACCATAGCTTCTTCCTAGAATTGTATTAACATGTCTTAGGTTTATTATCTTGGGTCTTTGACTCACTGGAACATGAATAAGAGAAATGACTGCACCCTGAGAGTGTCTTCATGAATCAGGGTAACAAGATTACCAATCATTTTAGGTATTGAAAACAAGGGTTTAGATATTACTATTTTAAGAGGAAATCTGGGGAAATTCTCACTGTATTATGTATTTGGAGCAGCCATTCTAACTCTCTAGAGAGAAATGAGTTTAGGAGATCTCCAGCTCTACACCTATGAAACTATTAAAAGCTAATTAAAGTTTTCATTTTTTGGCTCACAGTTTGGATAGTACAAGAAGTTTATCCTAGTACAGAAGTTTAACATCCCCATTTTCTACTGTTTTCTGTAAGGATCATTACTATTCCTGCAGCATAGTGTCTGGGTTTCAGTGCCAGGCTTGGGATGGAGGACATCAGGAAACAACAATCCTTCAGCCCTTCCCAGTTACAGCATCCTACATCCAGGAACAACACAAAAATTGCACTTGCATCAGTTCTCTTAACTCTGGATTTTAAAAAGCTAAACAGTTAATGCCATTCCACATTACTTTTGGTAACCACAGGATCACAGAGGAGTAAAAAGTTCAAGCTCAATCCAGTGGACCCACTCCATCCTGCAAAAATAGCCAATTTAGGGCTATTATGAGAAAATAACTTTCATTAAGCTTTCATGATTTGTAGTCTACTACAGACCATCTCAGCTTTCTAAAATGTCAACATCTAAAAGTATCATCATTCTTCATTATGCTGGAGGGGGAAAAAAATAGATCAAATGGAAAGCTATCACTTTCAGATAAGAAGAGAACGCTGAGCGTAATTCCACAGTAAAAATGAGGAGCTAATGCTTTAGCACTTACACAGACTCTAACCATTTATAATAATAGAAGCAAGAAGATACTTGTATTAAAAAAGTGTCTATATTTGATTGCATCTCTCTCCTGCCATCATTCATGGGAGCCTTGACAGGCTCTCATTTTGTTCTGGTCAAGGACTAGGTCATCATTTATCACCCAGGACTAACCAGGAAATGCTTAGGAAAGAGTTCTGAACTCACTGCATGACAAACAGAGCCAGTTTGAAGCATTATTGGACCCTGATTTCCAAATGGAGATGGTAAAACCTGTAACTTCCATAAAAGATCCCTACTGCAGGCTCAGTGTTCATATAATAGTCATTGAATGGCTGAAAACTACAATGAAATGTATTAACAGAAGTCAAAAATCAGTGACTGTTTGACATTACCTGGGATAAATCATAGTAGTTAAGCTGTTGTTTAACAAAGAATGTGAATTCTAAATGAAATGACAGAAAAGAGGAGAGAAAAGGAGGGGAGGGGAACAAACTATTTTGAACAGAAACAACACTGAAGTGATTCCTGCTCAGGACTCAGTACTTCCCCTCAGCTCTCTGCAGTCACTGACCAGTGAAATCACTTGTAAGAACAGATTCGCTAAATAAGACCGAGAAAACCCCAATCCCTAAAAAATCTTCCTGGAACTTTTAAAATTAATTCAGCCAAATTTGCACAATGCAGAGGAATTTAGAAAGAAGTCAATCCCCACTGATTTGCAAAAGTTTCAAAAACTTATCTCCAAATATTTAATACCTAACATTTCCCTGAGTAGGGACAATGACAATAGACAGGAACTGAGTTTTTTTTTTCATTAGCCACTCAAGCCATCAAAATCTCTCCAACGATCCTCTAGCATCTAATATTTGAGTTTACACAAAAATAAAGTCCATCCATTGAGAGTTCAAATGCAGAGTGTTTGGTTGTTACATTGTGTGATATACCTCAGCTTCAGAACTATGTTGCTGTAATATAGTTCCCTGGAAATAGAGCCTTTTGGAAAATTTTCCACAAGAAATTCTCTACTAAGCTTTAATGCTGTTTGATGCAAGGAGACTTCCTTAGGGTATTTAAGATCTGTCTGTTGGAAAGATAACTTCAAATTTCAAACTTAAAGTATTTCTCAAACTCTGTAACTAATACCTCTATTTAAGAAAACCTCAAAATTATGCCAATTCTATGACTATTTTGTAAAGCTGAAGGAAAGGTTTAAATATTCACTCAAGTGTCAATCACAAATCCAGGCTGATCCACCCAGGAAATGCATTTCCTAAACCAGTTTCCCTTCAGTTATCCTGGAGATGTAGCTCTCAGCCCACGGGTTCAGCTTCTTGGGATCCAAGGCTTATCTTGGATGCAGCATGGCCAGGTGACCTCGACTCAGGTTTCTGAGGAAATTGAGAAGTTGTTAGGAAGAAAGTGGGATAAAAGAAGCTGGAGTCAAGAAGAGAAGAGAAAAGCAGGGAAAGACAGTAATTACTCCAGAGTCAAGGGTAGAAGAGGAAAAACACTGATACAGAAAGGTATAAAATATGAAGGGAAGTGGGTAAGGGGGACAAAGGGATAACAAACTCGAGAGATGGCAGATCAGTCCCAGTGTGCTTTAGTTTGTCGGAACAGCAGAGGTGGCCCTTCCCTATCCAGCTGCTGACTGGGCAGGAAAGCCTCACCACTTAGACCAAGGATATTTTTGAGATTCATCATAGTCTTCTGGAAAAAAATATTACTTACGGGTAAAAATGTGGAAACTCAAGACAATTCTCAGCAATCTGTTCTATAAAATTCAGAATAAAAAGTAGCTTTCTCAGAGTACTTTATATTTTAGCTTGATTAGGCTGAAGAGCATCTTCAAAAGTGTTTCCAATAGGAAATGACTTGGACACTGAAGAGGGAGCTGGGTTTCCATACTGAGTGGCCAAAGAAAATTATCACAGAATAACCTTCTTTCATAACTGGGATCTGAACATGGAACTTTAATAATTACATTTACTTTTTAAATTAATTTTTTCTGGACTGCGATGGTGCAGTGCTTCTCTAGGGGCTTTCACCCACGCTTCCTGGACAGCTCTGGCACCAACGTCACAAAAAGGTACGATCCTGTATTCTGGAATACAGTTCAAATCCTTTGGGTGCTTGGCCCAGCAGAAGCATGAACAACGCGAGAAATAAAGGGATGGAACTCCGGTGGGGAACTTCAACTGGGTTTTATTAAATCCACATGAGATCCTTTCCACCCAGGAGTCAGCCGCCGGAGAGCACTGAACTCGCGGGTTTTTCACCTTAAGTATGGGGGTGGGGGAGTGGGAAGGATACAACTTGGAACTAATCTAGAATGTAAAGGGAGTGACCCCGAACATAAATGACAACTTATAGGACAAATCAAGGGACAAAGGGGGAAGGGGGACTTGGACCCCACCAACCACTCGAAGTCCTCACCAGAACTTTCTAGAGATCAGGGTGAGGCTTCGAAGTGACAGGCAGGACCCAGGTGTCACATAAACGATGATTGATTAATAACAATAACTGGGGTAAACTATAATGGGGTAAAACATGGGGTACATGGAACAAACCATTATAAAACATAGAACAAAAACATGCAGAAACTTGGTAAAACCCAAAATGCACCACAACACTGGACCTATTTGGAAATGAACATATAGGAAAATATTTTCAGGGTCCTTTAGCTCTTTGGGCTTCAGATCTCCTTAACTCATCAGTCAGATTCAGTTTAGGGATACTGTAAATCCTGCACATTTGGAACTATAATTTTATTTAAAAATTAACCCATTTTATATTATTTTAGGATGCTATTCTGCCACTACATAGAACAATCCATCTTACCTACAGCAAAGGGAGTTTTCTTGACAAAAAAATGCTAACAATTATTTTGCTATGCACTGGGTTTACAGGAATGCTCAAACTCTTGTCCTCTAATCTGAATTGTCATCATCCATGGAAGGTTTTATCTTGAAGCATTAAACACTAAGACTGCAAGAGAGTACTGTTTCACTTCAGCTGTGTGCTCCTCTCTGCTGGTTAGATGAGCAATCAGCAGCGCTGCAAACACATTCCTGTTCTAACATTCTGGAGGGGAAAATAGCCACTTCTCAGCCAGGGTAAAGCATATGCATTTGTTTAGCTTTTTGTCTGTTAACAAAGAACATTAATTATAAAATCTCTCACCAGTTCATATAATCAAATGCAATCTGGTCTCTGATCACTTGAACGCATAATCAGCCTCACCCTTCTGCCTGCTTGAGAATTATTGATTTTGTCTCTCAAGCCCAGTAGAGGTCCAGGCAAAAGAAAAATACCAGAGCTAATGCGATTATTGCATGTGAACTGATTACTATAATTAGGATGTGTTTGTTTGTATTAAAAGGAAAAGTTAATTGCCTTACAAGTTTTAAGGAAAAACAATAACAACAAATCTGTAGTTGCAATTATACAATCCTGTATTAAGTTATGGCAAGAAATCTACTGTCTGCACAAAGTTAAAATATTCTTTTCTAAAGAAGTTATATTCAGTAACACACTGTTAGGAATAAAATATCCAAGCAAGAGAAGAAAATGTTCTATATACACCTGTCCCATGAATGATATTGAATGAGATATATTTCTAAATTGCTGACATAAATAATTTTTCTCTTCTATTCCAACTTATCTAAGAAACTGTAGAGAAGGTAAATCATAAGAAAGACAAGATAATACTTGAATTAAAAGTTCAGCTGTGTTTCTTGATATGTAAGAAGCAGGTACCGAATCAGGATATGTACATTTACCTTAATTAACAGCAACCTGACCCAGCAAGGGCTGTGTTCCCATGTCTGATTAAGGCACAAGCATGATCTCAGTAGGTTTAGTCCATCAGGAAAAGGCACTGTGCCATGGATTTACTGTGCAGAACTTCTGCCAAAAACCTGAAGAGAGTGTTCTTGCTCAATCATAGCTCAATCAATCTATCTGTTTCAGTTTCAATTTTCCTACAGCCCCCAGTGGTATTTTAGCTGTTAGACTATGTTGGGGTGCTCTCACCAGTACCCACACCTGAGCACACAAAATTAGAGGCAGTGATGCCTTGAGAGGCTGCCTGGAACAGAGGCTAGACAGTGTTAACGGAATAAAGTAGGTATTTATTAAAAAGGCCTTCAAAGGATACACTTTGGGCAGTACAAGAGCCCGGCCGTGGCCACACCCAAGATGGACCAGGGCAAAAGTCGCAGGGGAACCCCGATAATGAAGAGAAGTCAGCAAAGCAAACGCAGCATACAACCAATATGATCAGTGCTACGTTTCTCCTTTATTTTGTGTAAGATGGCAGGTTTTATACACTCTGTATAGTTTACAATTACAGATGACTTCTAATTGGCACACAGAAAAGGAAAAAATGCAAACACCCATTGTTTACCAACCCTTTAAGGTAGCTACTGTGCCCACACCAATAACTGTACTTGCTAACTACCATAAAAGCCTTTGACCCTTGCTAACACCTTAAGTGAGAATTCTAACTGCGACACAATCTTGGCCCTAATTTCTATCTGTGCCACAACTTCACAGGCCTCAATGCTGAGGCCTGATTCAGTCTGGGTGATTCAATCACAGCAATATCTCCTACACCAGGGGTCACAAGTTTTCACACTTTTATAAGTTTTGGTCCATTTACATATTGGGGTTAATTGTCCAACTACAGCTTCAGGTTATGAAGTGCCATCTTCTCAGTTTGCTCCCATCAATTCCCTGTTGTTTATTGTCACTAGACAGACATGAAAGAACAACACTCACGCAATCAGGTTGTAAGAGTAAAAAGAGAGGCGTTTATTTCTCAATTTTGATTTATATAGTTTTTGGAGTTTGACCAGGGATTAGGCAATGAGGTTGACACCTCTCTGACCCTACTGGTCAACCTAGAAGTCTATCAATTGTCCCTTTTCCAAAGAGGAACGCACAGTTTTCAAAGCATCACTTTTTGTTTACTTAAAAGTCTGTGAGAAACTCCACTACAAAAATGCAAACATCAGAAGGCTGAAAAAGATCAGGGCAACAGTTTATACTTTATCCGGCCTGAATCTGCAATGGTGTCTTTGGTTCTTGGGGTGGAAAAGGATTGTTTTGTCTAACTACACTGTGAAGAGAACTTGCTAACACCTTATATGAAGTTCAGAGTTATACACTAATGCAGTACAGGATCTGGAAAATATGGAAGCTAAAACTTAAGGCATCAGCAGCAGCCAATGTCCTGGAGAGCAGAGCTGCTTCCCCACCTCTGAGCAGGACTTGCTGCCTTTTAAGGAAACTGCAGCATGGGAATACAAATTTTCTAAATGGCATGGCTGCTTAGCAAAATCTAAATAAATCACCTTGAGTGTTTTGTAGTTGTTTACATTATAACGAGGGTTAGCTGAATTCAGACTTAGGACAGCTTCAGACTCTCATAGAAGGGGTCTGTAGTGGTGTGTTTTGAGCTTTTCCCAGTTTTTTATATACATCTGTTTGTCTTATACAGTTTCACAATGATTTTTCCCATATACCCCATGTGTTATCCCATAATGGTTTACCCCAGTTATTGTTATTAATCTATCATCGTTATGTGACACCTGGGTCCTGCCTGTCACTTCGAAGCCTCACCCTGATCTCTAGAAAGTTCTGGTGAGGACTTCAAGTGGTTGGTGGGGTCCAGGTTCCCCTTCCCCTTTTGTTCCTTGATTTGTTCTATGGGTTGTCATTTAGGTTCAGGGTCACTCCTTTCCCATTCTGGATTGGTTCCAAGTTGTATCCTCCCCACTCCCCCACCCCCATATTTAAGGTGAAAACCCACGAGTTCAGGGGGCTTTTGGCATGCTGACTCCTGTGTGAAAGGAAGTCATGTGGATTTAACAAAACCCAGTTGAAGTTCCCCACTGGAGTTCCATCCCTTTATGTCTCGCGTTGTTCACACTTCTGCTGGGCCAAGGACCCAAAGGATCGGAACTGTATTCCAGAATACAGGACCGTACCTTTTTGCGACACTGGTGCCAGAGCTGTCCAGGAAGCGTGGGTGAAAGCCCCTAGAGAAGCACCGCACCATCGCAGGGGTCAACATTCTAAAACAAAAGTAATTTTGAAATTACTGAAATGCTGTGGGGACAGAAGAAAAAACTTATAGTGGCAATCCTAGCTATGAAAAGATCACTTCATAAATCTTTTTTCTTAGTAGCTTATAATAGAAGCCTATAAATTAGCACAAAACTAAAACTAACATAGGTCCATTTTTCTCTCAATTCCCTCCTTAAACAGAATACTGCCTTGGAGAATGAAATAATAAGTGATATACATAACTTTATAATCCTCTAACTGTAATCCATATCCCTCCCTGTGGTCAGATACTAAAATAAATTGTGAAGAGGAATCACTTCTTAAAGAAGATGCATTTTTCCCAGCTTCCACATACCTCCAAAGTTGATTTTGCAGAAGTAATAAATCTCCTTAGGGCTGTCCATTTATTTACATAAAACAGTCACATCTCACAGCCTTTGTAAGGGAGGCCTCCTAAAAGTTCCTTTCCCAAGATAATATTCACTGAGTAAAGGTGATTTAGTGATTGTTAACTTTCTACAGACAAGCTTGTATTTCTCTCTCTCTAAAAGGCCTGAATTTCTTCCACAGGTGGGACAAAACTCAATTCTTTCTTTTATTGTCATAAACTCAGCACTGTCCCTGCTCTCTGTTTCAGCCAGCACAGGGATAAGTGCTGTTTGTCATAGCCCTTCAGCTGAAGGAAATCTCAGAGGCATTTCCCACCACGTTCTTCATTCATCTATTTGTTTGAAACGTTTCCCTTCATATTTTTACAATCTTTCCCCTCATTTAAATTTAACATAATAAAGACATTCATCCACTAAATGCAAATTAAAATACAAGTTTTGGACCTGCACAAAGATGTTTAAAATAAGTCAGGCTCAAAAACCTTCAAATTTATTTGAATTGATTTACTCTACCTAGAAACCCACTCAACTAAATACTCCTTTCTGTATATTTTAAAAGAAAAGCTCAGAAAAATCTTATTCTATGTTTATTTCAGCATTAGTGGGTTAGCATGTTAGAAACAACTTCTTACAAATGTTTAAGGCCCCTACTAGCAGAGAATGTATTATCATTACAAGAATTTCTAAAATTTATGCTTGCAACTCTGTATAAAAGAAAAATAAAATGCAAACAGGCACTAACATACTAAACATAATGGGTTTGAGCTTCCTGGATCACTTCAAGATTTTCTTCATCTGTTTTTTCCCATCATAGTTTTAAATTCTCTTTAATTTATTTCCAGATTAAATATTTTTATAAAAATCTCACCATCTGCCACTCTCATCTCCCAAAAGGAAGCTAAATTTGTTTATAAAACCAGGATTCTTTCTGAGGATTTGGAAAGGAATTGAATACATAGAAAATTAGGGAGAGGCATACCCGTTCCAGGGAAAAAAAAATTGATTTCATATTCTTGTTTATTGAACTCAAACCTATTTTTAACTGGGGAGATTAAAAACTGATTTTCAGCACCATGGGAACAATGGGATGCAATAAGAAAAAGAAAAACCAGGAGCACTTTATATCTGGTTTTGCTCTGAAGGGAGTAAGTTATAGGCACCAGGGTGACTGAGTATGAAAGACAAAATTAATTATGGAAAGAAGGGGTCATATAATATATATTAAAATAAAAGTACCATGCACTGTATTTGTACAGACTTGTGATTTGTATCCCCTATTTAAGGTTCAGGTTTTCAGTCATTAATTTGTTGGGTTTTTTTTTCTCTGTACAATGGCAGCTCAGAAAACCTGTCAGGTTGATTGGACTGGGCTGCCAAGAACTGCAAACTGTGACTTATATTTTGAATCATTTTACAATTGGGAAACTGACTACAAGCAGATGGCAAAAATGGCTGCACTAATTTTGGCTAGAGAGGCCTTGGGACTGAAGAATGGTGCAGGTCACAGAAATATGGAAGAGAGCACAAGAGAGGCTTTCCCTGATGCAAACTAACTCTGAAAGGACAAGCTGTTGAGCAAACTGCTTCCACTGACCAATGGGAATTCATCCAGCCCAGGAAAAAATGCCCTTAGGCCTTCAGAGGTTCTGCAGCCACAAAGAATTTCCACTTGTTATACTAAAATCACGTTCTTTGTGCAGCTCAGTTTGAACCATGTGTGATTACCTTTGCTAATTGGTTTGGCAACTTCCCTAATAAGGGAAAAATTGCTTTACAAGTTAAAGGTCCATGAAAGTGATATTATCCAGATCTGGACATATCCAGTTTACTGCAAGATCCACTGGCATTTTTTTCATAAAAAACTACCAGATTTCTTTCTTCTTCTTCTTCTTCTTTTTTTTTTTTTTTTTTTTTTTTTTNTTTTTTTTTTTTTTTTTAATTTCCCAAAATAATTTACAAGCTCATGTATGACATTGTGTAGGTCAAAAAGTTTGAGCCACTGACTTCAGGAATACGATGGAATTTACATTAGCACTCCAACCAAATTATGACCTTATGTTTCTCCACTACAACAAACCAAAATATCCTAGAAATAATAAAGGTGTGGGATTTCTAAATTCAGCAAATGAAATCTCAGAACAGCAGAGAACATTACAAAAGTCACCTATAAGGATAATGCAACAAATCTTTAAGACAAATTACTCAAGGTTAGGTAATTTGCTTTAGAGAAGAAACAGCTGTATTACCACTGGGACAAAGTTCTTGTTGTATGGTCATCTGTACAAAATATTCAGCAACCTCATCTTCAATGAACATTTTATCTTCTAGACTAAATTAATTATCTTTAGAACTGACTAGTCCTCTTGGTCTGACCTCTTGTTCTTTTCCTTTAAAGCCCTGCTCACCTGGGGGAGAAGTGAAAGCTGAGTGACTTTAGTCCAACTTCTCCCTTTCAATCTTCTCTTTCTTCTCCCAGACCCTTTTTTCCAGCTGACAGACTATCTCCTTTAAAAGCAGAAGTTACGTGTCCTTCCCAACTTCACAAATGTCCAAGAACAACCGAGTGAGTTGGTCTAATTGAATTACTTTGTTTTTTCTGTATGTTTTTTTTTTCTGTAAGTATGTTAAGTTTCAAGCCTTTGTTTTGCTATTTTAACCTTGGGCTACAGTAAATGAATTCTCTGCTACCTTTGAAGGGAGAGATAAAGTAAAATTCCCCAAGTGAAAAATCAAGCAGAGAAGAAAGCCTCATCTGGTTTGCTTGAAATATACACCTTGTCCTGCTTTTCCTTTAATGTTTTATTTTATGATAAGAATCTGTGAAGGGCAGGTAAAGGTTTCTTGGTTTTTTTCCTTCCTGTCCTATAACCACCAGTTTATTACAAAAACATATTGATGACTGCAAACCATTGTAACTCCCATTAATCTACTTGTTTACGTCAGATCAATCCACTTATTTATGTGTCAGATCAGACAAAAGTTGGGTTTCTTCTTTGACTTCCCACACTCTGCTAACATTTTAACACATTTTTGAGCATCCCTATGAAGCAAGAGCCTCCTGTGGTTACTTTGTTGATTCTGGGTTCTTTTTTCTTCAGCTGTGCAGTCTGGCTGGCATTGGGTTGAAACTAATGAAGAATGATTTTTAAATTTCCAATGTGTCATTATTTATAACAAACACTTAAGACCAAACGAGGTCTCTGCTCTCAGTCACTCATTTTGCAGCTCAAAACTGCTCTAACCACTTAGAATTCCTTGACATGTGGAAACATTTGCAAATGCCCACAGGCATCCAGAGAGTTCAACCCCAGATCCAACTAAATCTCAGGCAACAAAACAGATCTTTTTTAATAGCAGCCACTCTAATCAATCCTAAACACCCCCGCACCATCAGAGTTCCCTCCACAACCCATCTGGAAAAAAATAAGAACATATATTACTTTAGGTTATAATAAGAGATCTGTTAACTTCCAAGCTAAGAAGTGAAGTTCACTAATTAAGGAAGTGAACTTCAATGCTTCAAAAATCAGGACCAGATTTTTTTTTTTTTTTAAATATGAAGAATACTTTTGTGCTTTTGTTCAGAAAACAAATGCTATTGTTTACATTGAAAATCTCTCTGTAAGAATCCAATGCACCTGAAACAAGCAATGTTTGAAGCCTTAGCAAAGGCCTTTAAGAATATGTGGGCTGTTGTGAGATGCATCTGAACGATTTTAAAACAACTGAGAGTCTGAATGGATCATAGACAACAACCTGGGAAATGTTTTAACATTACAAAACATGAAGTTTTCCCATCCTGGGAGAATGACACAATGATGCTGTGCTAATGAAGGCAAATAGAAGGCATAAACAAAACCAGTGACCATCAATTAGAGGAAAAATAAAAAATTCCAAATATGAGTGAAGTCACACAGTGTTAAACTGTGCAGATTACACATCAGAAGTGCTACAAACCATTATCTACCACAAGCAATAACGTGTGATTTTGTGTCAATCCACAAATAATAGCCAAGCTGTTGATTACTTCTTGGAGTTGCATTTATTTAATACATGTTTTTGGACACTGAAGAATGAAAATGTTCACTTAGGAAGAATGTCTCTTTGTACAGTGAGAGAAAGTATCAATAATCAATAAATATGTAATAAGTTTATTGCTTTAGAGCACTGTATTATTGAACAGTCATTTTAGAGATTATACTCATCTGTACTATTATATAAACAATTATATTCACATTTAAATCAATAGTAAAGTTACTATTTGCAGTTAGTTGTTTGTTTTTAATTAACAGTTCTCAGTTAAAACTCTTCTCTCTTCACCTACAAACAGCAACATCTTGCTTATACCAGCCAAGCTGATGGGAAGTTCACAACACACATTTCAAAGTGGGAAACAGTCAACCTTCAGCCTTTCAGTCCCCTCTGCATTGCCCTGAGACAACTTTCAGGCTTTCAACACCATGAGATAATTTTCCTATTTTCTTAAAAAAACTCTAAAACAGTAGGAAGGATGTTTCTAATGGAAATGTGTTAACTGGCATGAAATCCTGAATAAGCCTTTGTGCTAAAAGCCCACAAAATTTAGTCATATATTTTAGCTTGTTTGCAAAGCTGTGACCTTGGTAGAGGTCTGTGGCTATTTGGTGAGTTCCCTCACTGAGACAAGCAGACTTTAAAGCATCTCCCAGATGCTGGAAATCCTCTATGATTGTTACTCCTTAATTTCTTGCTCTTTCAGATAAGCATGCTTTTCAGCTGTTGTGTTTATAGGTGTTGGGTTTTTTTTTCATTTTCATACTGTCTTGGTTTAGATAGACNCACCAAGGACAACTTTCAGGCCCAAAAGCACAAACAAGGGTGGGCTGGAGGGAGGGACAAGAAGGATGGGACCTCACAGCCTGGAGCTGGGATTGGACAATTCAACCCCAAGATGCAAATGGACCAAAACTTATAAAAATGTAAGATCTCATGACCATTTGTCCATTTTGTGTCCATTTTGGGCCCACCTTGGGGGTAGGCCTGGCCAGGCTCTTGTCCTGCCCAAGGTGTGTCCTGGAGGCCTTTCAATAAATCCCTACTTTATTCTCCAGCTCTGTCCAGTCTCTGTTCCAGGTCAGCCTTCCCAAGGCATCAATAGACATGAATTTTATAGGAAGCAGCAGCCCAGTATACCTAGGACTCTAAATATTCAGATAAAAGCAATCTGCAGTGTAGTGCAGTGTAGTGTAGTACAGAGTAGATGCTGGAAATTCTCTATGGTTGCTATTCCCTAATTTCGTGCTTTTTTTCAGATAAGCATGCTTTTCAGCTGTTATGTTTATAAAATGTTTTGGGTTTTTGTTGTGGTTTTTTTTTTTTTTTTCATTTTCCGTATGTAGATTTATTTGGGAAAGAGTCTAGTGTTGACACAAAGCAACATTCTTACATGTTTCATAAACTCCAGGATGAAAAGCAATTATCATTTATATTTCAGCTCTTCTCATTAGTCAGTGTTGAGAGCAACCACACACACACACATGCAGTATCTCAGAAGTACAAAGATTTGTGTACTTTCACAAATCAGTTTTCACCCCATCTCATTAGTGCACACTGTGATTTGTTTCTGTATATGTTGATTATGAAGAAAGGGTTTATTTGTATTTTGTTTTCATTCAGGTTTTTAGATCTGTACTACCAGGACTGAGACAGAACACCCCAAAAGGATAGTTCAGAAGACAAACACAATTTGTGTTTGTTTTTATGGTGGTGAAAAAAACACGTCAAGGTGGACAAATGCTAAAATGCCTTCTGGCAACAAAATCAACAACCTTCAAACTTAGCAAATTGTGCCTGTGTGTTTGATCAGCTTGTGGAAAGGAAGAGAAAAAAAAAAAAGAAAGAAAAAACATTTCCCCCCACTTCTGAGTATTGTGAAAGACTGGTACAGATTATTTACATGATGTGCCTTCAGTTGATCACTTTCTGTAAATTCAGATGTCAATACAGGAATCTTATTTTTAGAGCCTGGGAACATTTGATCACAGGTACCTGGGGTTTTCCTCTCCAGAACAAATAATATATATTTGCATGAAGATATATTGGCATGAAAGGATCATTGAGAAGAATGAAGCCCACAACAAGACAAGCAAAACGCATCAAGCAAACTAAACCCCAAACTT
>VXBN01003371.1:0-21080 GCA_013397395.1 Sinosuthora webbiana | reverse complement strand
TTTCCCCCCCCCATAACTTGCCCCACCGCCACCAGAGCTGGATCCTCCACCTCCAGAGATGCTGCTGCTGCCCTTGGACATGGAGCCTCCACTGCCAGAGCTTCCTCCTCCATATCCTTTTCCACCTCCAGAGATGGACCCACCTCCACCAGAACTGGATCCTCCCCCTCCATAGCTTCCACCTTTTCCCCCTCCAGAGATCGGCCCTTTCATTCTGCTCCCACTGGTACCATCAGAGCTCATTCTCCCCTTTACACTTTTTATGCCTCCAAAGACTCCGGTAACTCTGGCATTGTGGTCAATGACACCTGCAAGAAATGGAAATTACGTTCAATTTATTCTTTTTACCCCAAGAAATTCACAGCAGGGCTGGTTTAAGCATCATCCTTCCTACCCTGGTCGTCATGGACTTATCTTTGAAGGCGTCAACAAGAATCTCCCTTTGTAGAGATCAACCTATGAAATATTCTCTCATTTTTCTGGGGTTTTTAGCTTTTTTTTTTTAAACATAATTTATGTCTTATTCCACCCATGAACACTCAGTGCAGCCCATCCTTTACAAAGACCGAGACTCTGTTTCCTTCAGCTTCCTCAACTTTTCCACAAATTTTAGGACTAGTTTTTATTTCCTTCCCTTCTGCCCTGCATCAAACAGACCTATGTGTTAAATGTTTCCCATTTCCTCCAAATATATTAGGAATTAGCCAATAATTCTAAAGCCACTTGTTATATTAATGTATGTTTATAAACTCCCCTTCACATCCTTTCCTGAATTAAGATGGGAACTGGAATAGTTTGCTCCAATGATGTCAAGATGACGAAGTAGGAACGGTTTTCTTTTAAAAACCCTGAGCAAATCCTTGGGATACTCACAGATCGTGGCCGGTGATCCTTCCTGGATCCTGTGGAGGAAAAGTGACACTGAAGTAAAGCAGCCAATAAAATCAGAATTATAATTCAGGTTAGGCTTTATCAATGATCTGGAGAAAGGTGACTGCTCCCAGGCCCAGTCCATCCCAGAGATCCCAGTGACAGATCCACGGACACTCTGCTTTGTCTGGGTGCTCCACACAGGATGGATTTTGCCCCCACCTGTTCTCCTCCTCGTCGAGGAGTGATCGATACATGGCGATCTCAATGTCCAGGCCCAGCTTCACGTTCAGGAGCTCCTGGTAATCACAGACAAGCTGAGCAAGGTCATCCTTGGCCTGTTGGAGGGCGTTTTCCAGCTCCTGGAGCTTTTCCTGGCCATCCCTCACGGCCAAGCTCCCACGGTGCTCAGCGTCTTTAATGGAGTCCTGGAGGCTGGAATTCTGCAGAGGGAACAAAGGGAGTATGACCATATCCCATCTGTGGAAGGATTTTATCATGGAATGATGGAATATCCATAGTCAGGAGGGAACCACAGGAATCTTCAAGTCCAGCTCCTAGTCCAGCACAGGGAAACCCCCAAACCCCATAATTTTCATAACTTCCCAGCATTCCTTGGAAATCAAAAGGTTTTCCTCAGCGGCAGAACACCGAAAATACATTAGACTGGGTAAATTAACACAATTAAACCCCAATATACCGCCCCCCAAAATCTTAATCTGCTTCATTTGGAAGAGAAAAAACTTCATCCCTAAGTTTGCCTCCAAATGACTGGAGGCATACTGCGCTGAGATCCCATGGAAAAGGGGCTTAAACCATTTAGTCCTGCTGGAAAGTATCAGCTTTACCCTTTTCCTTGCGATTTCAATTTCTGGTTGGAGTCTTTGGATCTGCCTGGCAAGTTCCTGGATTTCCTGGTGACTGTTCCGTAGCTGCTCTCGTTGGTTCACCCACGTGTTCTGCAGGTCCTGGTACTGAAGGGGAAGAGACACGACACATTTTTGGTTTCTTTTCCAACGAGGAGATCTGTGTTCCTGTTTCCCTGGTGTCCACTCACCCTGCCCCGGTACATGGCGTCCACTTCAGCTGTGCTCCTGTGAGCAATCCCCTCATATTCCTGCCTGACCTCCTCGATGATTCCGTCCATGTTCAGGTCCCTGTGGTTGTCCATGGACAGAACAACATCAGTGTTCCCAACAACCGTTTGCAGCTGGGACAGCTCCTGCGTGGAAAATCAGGGAAGAGATTTGAACAGTCCTCGTGGTCAGTTCTGGCCTTTATGAGGGAAAAATGGGACCTTGTGGCCAATTTCCAACTGGAATTTCTCCACCTGCAGCCCCCCCCCCCCCCCNCCCCGGTACCACTGTAGCCCCGCCACTTGTAATTTTCAAGGTCACACCACACCCCTTTTCACTCCCAAAAGGTGAAGGATAATTAATTCTCCAAGCAAAAAAATCCCAGCCAAGCAAAATTTCTGGGAATCTCCAGAAGGTATGTCCTTCAAGACCTGAGGGTAGAGACTTTAATCACTCACAGCTTCATATAAACACCGGAGGAACTCCAGCTCCTGCCTCAGGATATCCAGTCGGACATCAAATTCCATTTTTCCCATGTAGGCACTGTCTAGTTCCTTGAAAAAACGAAAAACCATTGGAATATTTGCATTTTGTTGATCCAAATGCTCCACTGAAGTGCAATTCTTGGGATATTTTCATAAAGCCTTCATTCCTGGGATCAAATAATGGCCTAGAGATCTCACATGTCATTTGAAAAGCAATGGGAACAAAGAGAAAGCGTTTAAGATGAAAAATTGGCTGGGAAATGAGTACCACAAATGTGGCAATAAATCTGTTCCCGGGGAACATGGGAAATGGGAAAACACCATTTCATTCATACTTTTAGTAAAAAGTTGCCTACATTTTCTCTTCTCAGATAGTTTTATTCTTCTGAGCCATCTGCAGACATTATTGAACGTAATAACAATATTCCACCTGGATTGAGGTTGGGTGAATAGGGAAAATCCATCACTTTTAGATATTTGTCCTACAAAGGACCAACTCACTCTCTAGAGGAAATAATCCCTCCTCAGTCTTCTTGTGGTTTTCAGTTATATTGGTTAAAATTAGACAAAGCTCAGAAAATATTTCAGCTGTTGAGAACCTTGGCAACCACCCAGATATTGTTTTATTTCCAAGGCTTTGATTTTGCTCAGGGTATCGGGTTAATTCACCTTTTTAAGCTCCACAAACTCCTCCTCCTTGGACGTGCGTTTGTTGATCTCATCCTCGAATCTGGGGGACAGAAGGAAGTAGATTATTATCTATTATCTACTGTTAATTAATCTATTTAATTAATCTATCCATTATCTTTAATTGTTGATCTTAATTTTTAAGCCAATGGACCAGTAAACAACAGAATCACCCAAAGACTGAATGTGCTGAGTTTTCATTTTACTTTAATTGCAATTTCTGGCAAGTGCAAACCCTCTGCAAAAAAAACGGGGTCAATACAGATCAGTCCTAAATTTAATTATTCTGAACTAAACTTTCAATTCCTTTAGACTTGTGGGTGACCATAAATTATCTAAGCCAGAAAAGGTGACAATTCTTCCCAACTTGACCCCAAGCTCAGCTCTGTCCCTTCCCACAAGGGCCCCACAAGTGGAAGCCCAGGTCACTCACTTCTAGTGGGGAGAAAGAAGAGGAGGCATTTGGGAAGGAAAGATGATGGGAGAGATCATCACAAACTTAGATTTTTCTCTCATTTTTGGGAGTTCAACCCTTACCAAACTCTTCCAGCATCAAAGTCAAGCCCCACAATGCACCTGCAGCGGAGCAGAGCTTAAGAAACTCCAAACTCCTGCAGATGCAAAGCTGATCTTTTCCATCCGAGAGCACAATGAGCATCACCTGGGAGAATCCCAGCACCTATTTTCCCAGATTTGTGACTATTCACCTGTTTTTATAATCCTCAACGAGCTGGAGCATGTTGTAGGCTTCGGGATCCAGCTGCTCCTTCTGGCTCTGGAGCGTCTCGAGCTGCCGCTGCAGGTTGGTGACGTAGGACTGGAAGAAGCTGTTGATGTTCCTGCTCTCCTCGGGGCCAGAGCTTTGCTGCTGCAGAAGTTCCCACTTGGCCAAGAGTGCCTGATTCTGCCTCTCCAGACATTGAACCTGGAAGGAAAAGCAGATTCAGAGGGGCAGAGTGTCTGCAGTCGGCATCTCTGCCAAGGAGCCGGGCTGGGAGAGCTGGGGGTGGTCACCTGGAGGGAAGGGAAAGGGGATACTGAAGCCCCTTCCAGGGCCTAAAGGGGCTCCAGGAGAGCTGGAGAGGGGCTTGGCACAAGAGCCTGGAGAGAAAAAACAAGAGGCAATGGCTTCCAGCTTCCAGAGCGTAGGGACAGATGGGATACTGGGAAGGAATTCTTCCCTGTGAGGGTGGTGAGGCCCTGGAATGGATTTCCCAGGGGATGCTTCATTCCTGGAGGTGTCCAAGGCCAGGCCGGATTGGGGCTTGGAGCAGAGTGGTCTGGTAGAAGGTGTCCTTGCCCATGGCAGGAAATGGAGGAGCTTTAAGGTCCCTTCCAATCCAAATCACTCCAGGATTTCTGTAACACTGACCAGGTGATAACCTGGACACCCAAAAGTTTAGGAGGCAAAGAAGAATCACAGACATGCTAATTTTTTCAGGACTATGGAATCTTAAACCTCCTCAGTGTAACCAACACCTCCTGCCTGGTGAAACAGGAAACCCTGAAGTGTCCACATGTAACAGAGAGAAGCAGAGACACCTCCCAGACACCACTGGGGTGGAAGAGCTTTTGTGGCTGGTTTGAGTAGAAGCAGAAGAGAAGACAAAACTGGAGAGATGGAAAGTCATTAAAGAGCTGGAGATGGACCACCTCGTAGAGGGCAGGGCTTCCAAACCAAGAAGGGATTTGTTTAACAATTCAGAGAAATTGAATTCACTTGCGATTTCTGGCAAGAGCAAACCCCTGCAAGAAGAGGCACTAAAAAAGCCTGTTCTCACAAGGTTTGGCTTTGCTTGAGAAAAAAAAATACCAACTCATCAGGATGTCCAAGTCCATCACGCTAACCCTAACCCTAACCCATCACCCATTTTTCTTGCTGGCATCAACAACCTCCAGGCACTGGAATATAGGAATATATATTCCCAGAAACCCCTTTCCTCAAAAGAGTCTATATGCCGGTGACATCCTGGCAGTTTATTGTCCCGCCACAGGAGATGATTCCAAGATCTTTATCCCAAGGCAAAAAGTGATTCACACAGCGGCGTTCACAGCGACCCATCGTGAGCTCCGCAGCAGCCTGTGGGAATTCAGCCAGTGCTGGGATTTTTTTGTGGGAGAAGATGGAACATGAAAGTGTCCCTGTGACTCACCTCACGCCTCCCCCTTCCCAGACAACAGCACGGAGACCGGGGCTCACCTTCTCGATGAACGACGCGAATTTGTCGTTGAGAGCTTTGATCTGCTCCCTCTCGTCTGAGCGCACTCGCTGGAACTCAGGGTCCACCTGGAGCTGTATTGGCCTCAGCAGGTTGGTGTTGACATGGACCTCCTCGATGCCCCGGAGAACTCCAGCCTGTCCCAATCCCTGTCCAACCCCTTGTTCCCCTACTCCAAGGCCTCCTCCGAGCACCTCCCTGCCCGAGCCTCCTCTGTAGGTGCCGCCAAACCCTGTTGCACCACTTTGAAAACCTCCCACAAAATACCCTCTCCCACCAAAGCCCCTCTCGGGTTGTCTCCAGCCACCAAACCCAAGGCATCTCCCATATCTTACTCCTTCTCCTCCGTAGCTTCCACCAGTATAGACATTCCTGAACCCTCCGAGGTTGTGGAGGCTCCTGCTGCCATACCCATGCCCAAACCCCCCGAATCTCCTGTCCCCACCACCCAAGGTCCCGCAGTGAGCAGAAGAAGAGCTGAAATTCCCGTCCCCGTATCCTGAGAAATATCGTCTCATGGCAGCACTTCCAGGAGGGAGAGCCGGTGCAGGAGGTGGTGAAACAGGAGGAGAAATGAGAATGAAGGATCCTCAGCTACTCCGGAGGAGAATGGAAGTTCTCCTTTATACGTTCTGGAGGAGCTTGTCTCCATTCCGCGTTAATTAGCAGGTCTCTAATGTTATTGGGTTTGGTTCATCAGGCAGCAATTAATGGCTGCTCGGAGAGGTCACATAAACACCAACACCAGTGGGGCAGTTGTGAAATTCCCCAAATCCTGCCTGACTCATGAGCTTTGCTGACGGATCTCCTTATCTCATTAGCCTCCATCCGTAATTACAGTTACCCCTGCTCATCCCCAGAGCTCGTTCTCTCCCGTATTTCCCCACCTCTTTTGACATTTCAAGGGGCACGAGGTCTTGATGGTCCTGGGGCGTGTCTGACCTTCCTTCTCCACACCACCAGGAGCACCTACTGCACCCTTTGCTTCCCATTCCTGTTCTTCTGTCATTCCCAGAATATCCCAGGAGCAACTTTTGCTTCTTGTGGGGAGGATCCATCCCTCTCCCCATCTCTGTGCCAGACTCCACCTTTCCAGCGTTCAGTGGCCATGGACATAAGGAAAAGCATCTGAGAGCCAAACCCTACTGCTGGCAGCACCACTTGGAGGCTCCAGCCTGGATTAATTTCTCGAGAAGTCACCGAGATGTGGTTCCTCCAAAACCGCCTCTGGAACCACTTCCCCATGGGAAGAACCTCCTCTTTGTCCCTTACGTGACCTTAGGAGGAGCTGGACTTCACCTGGCAGGATCATCTTCCTTCCAAAGGAGCTGGATGAAGCCAGGCTGAGAATCCATCCGTTACATAGAGGTTCTGTGGTCAGGGCTCTGCAATCCTGGCTTCATTTGGAAAGCGCCTCATAAATTCCCTAAATTAGGGGTTTGCAGCCGGAGGTTATTAAAACAGCTGGAATATCTCAAGGTGGACAAGACTTTGAATGCTCAGTGAGGCTTTTCTCACCTGGGAAATGCAGTGTTTTCCAGGAAAACAGTAGAGAAATCCACTTTTCCCTACCAAAATCCCCTACTTCAGCTTACACCAGGAACAGCCAAACCGGTATCTCTGACCTTCCTTCTGTGCTAACCTTGTAATTTAATTTTACTCATTATCTACCTTTCCTGAAGAAATTCAACCAGATTTCCAGCTGATTTCCCCATTTTTATAAACCTGTATAAAAATCTGACTTGGATTGAGAATTCTGTCTCCTGCAGGAATTTAT
The DNA here is from genome assembly GCA_013397395.1 of Sinosuthora webbiana. Classification (NCBI taxonomy): domain Eukaryota; kingdom Metazoa; phylum Chordata; class Aves; order Passeriformes; family Sylviidae; genus Sinosuthora; species Sinosuthora webbiana. The sequence goes on along the minus strand of VXBN01003371.1, from coordinate 13,966 downwards.
TATGGTGAGCATTTAAAAATGGTGCAGTTACCAAGATTTTAAAAGCCAGGGAGAGGGGAGAGAATTCTTGAAGGAAAGGTGTGAGCCAGGTGGGGTCTGATTCTTCTCCCGGGTTATGAGTGACAGAACGAGAGGAAATGGCCTCAAATTGTGCCAGGTTTAGTTTGGAAACTGGGGGAAATTCCTTCCTGGAAAGGGTTGTCCATCCCTGGCACAGCTCCCCAGGGCAGGGGTGGAGTCCCCACCCCTGAAAGTGTCCAAGAAATGTGTGGATATGGCATTTGGGGACACGGTCCATGGTGGAACTTGGCAGTGCCAAGGCAATCATTGGACTTGATGATCCCAAATTAAATGATTCTATGATTCTGAAGGGCTGGTGCTGGCTCCGGTGCAATTCCCCTCTCCACCCCTCATTCTGGAGCTGCGCTGGGCAACGCTCCAGGCAATCCCCCTGGATCATGGAAGGGGGGTGTTGTGACCCCAGAGACTGAGCAGCCACAGCTCCCTGTGGAACACTAGTGAGAGAAGTGTCCATCCCAAAATCCCGCCCTGTGCAGCAGCCGAAGTGAACCGGGCGTGAATTCTGAGCTCTCCGTGGCAGCTGGAGCCCAGAGCCGGAGCGAGGAGAGCAGCCATCCAGCCCACGTGCTGTAAGCTGGAGCGTGGGCAGCTGTTGTGATCGGAGCTGGCACCGGATCAGCCTTGGCAGCACATCCCAACCACACCTGGACCTGTTGAGCTGGCTCCAGAAACAGGGATGCATCCCTAGGGGTGTCCGTGCATCCTGCGGATGAAGGGGGAGCTTCCTGTCATTCTTTCCTCTTTCTGACACAGCTGGGACAAGGGAATCAAAGGTTCATCCATCATCCTTCCCAGGCAGATGGATTTTCGCGGGATCAGGGTGTTAAAACCACTGGCTCTTTGGCTTGGGATTTTAAGAATAAATTTAAATTGCATCCCAAAACTTGATCCATTAAAATTGTCCACCCTGGCCGCTTGTGCAGCTGTTGGAGCAGGGACTGAGGGCCCTCGTGTTGTTCTGCCCGTCCCAAGCAGTCCCTGGGGCAGGTGGTGAAGGTGAGGAGGGTGGGAAAGTTCCTCCCACCTGGAAAAACCTCTGAGATAGTGACATGAGTGTGACTTTTTGTGGACAATGAGGGAACCAGGAGAACACCGGGATGGGCATGTTGGAAACATCCAGAAATTTAGAGGCAGACCCAAACTGGAGCTTTTTAAGCACAACTGGGGCAGGAACCTACCAAACTCCACCACCCTCATTCACCTCTGTCCGCCTCCAAATCAAATCCTGAATGGGACTAATAAATCCCAGTTCTCAGGCTGATACTCAAGGAGACGCCTCAACACTCCCACAGGATCCTCTAAATCAGCTCAAAATAAGGTCATGGAATGGTCTGGGTTGGGAGGGACCTTAAAGCTCATCCAGTTCCTGCCATGGGCAGGAACAGCTTCCACTATGCTGGGGTGCTCCAAGCCCTGTCCAACCTGGCCTTGGACACTTCCAGGAATGGAGCATCTCCTGGGAAATCCATTCCAGGGCCTCACCACCTGCTCCGGGAGGAATTCCTTTCCAATATCCCACCTATCCCTGCCCACTGGCAGTGGGAAGCCATTCCCCTTTGTCTTTTCCTTCCAGGCTCCTGTCCCAAGCCCCTCTCCAGCTCTCCTGGAGCCCCTTTAGGCCCTGGAAGGGGCTCCAAGGTCTCCCTTCCACCAGAGCAGGTGGAAGTCCCATCCAACCTGTCCTTGAGCACCTTCAGAGATGAGGCAGCCATAAACTCTTTGGAAAACAGAAATAGAAAGAGCTAAAAGAAAAGGGGGGAAAAAAAAAAGAACTACAGAAAACACAAACCCTAAAACTACTAAAATCACGAGGGTGTCTGTCTGTGGTGGTTTAGCACAGATGTGAGGCTGGGGATGGACTCTGGCTGACCAGCAGGAGTGTTGTCCACGCCTCTGGACAGCCCAGGCTCAAATCAGAGATCCCAGGTGACCCGGGTCACCTTTTCCTCTTCTGTTCTGGCTGCCAGCGCTGCTGGCCCAGGGAAGGACGATTCGGATCCTCCTTCTCCCGTTCTCGTGTGGCAGAGAGCACATGATCACCCATGGCCACCGCAGGCCTGGGCAGGCTTTAACTCTTCCCTGACAAAGACTGAGACTTTCTTAAACTCTCACCCTTCTCAGAGATGAGAGAAAAGGCTGGATTAAAAATATGTAAAGGGACAAGATGAAGATATCTGAGTCAGTGAACGAAGAGTGACTCCTTGAGTGGGAGAGATGACGAGTTGCCTGAGTCCTAGGCTGAAGTTTCCCGGGAGTTTTTAGTAACAGACTGTAATACGAATATCCCAAAATATTCCTTTAAATCGCAGACAATACAAACTGAGGAGATGATCTGTGGATTTGAACAGAGGCAGTTGTGATGGACTGAGTGAATATTGAATCAGTAGCTGTGATCCTGTGATCCCATGAGAGGTTTGAACAGAGAGAGATGAGAAGAATCCCTCAGCCAGTGAGGAAGTGAGAAGACATCTCTGTTCCCTGAGTTGAAGAATCCTTTGCCTTTGAAGATGCTCATTTTTAAAAGGTGACACCCCGATATCTGTGAGTCGATGAACCCCTGTGTGTGGTCACGGGAAAGGCTACGTGAATATGGGAGGTTCCACAACTGCAGAATTTCTTGGGTGGGCTGCTTTTGTGTGAGTTGGAAGCCACAAACAGACTCTTGTGTTTCTCTTGTGGAAAGCTACCAAAACAACAGGAGACACTTCTCTCTCTCAAAGACTGAATGAATTACTATTTTATAAGTGGTACTGGCCTGGAGTTCTGAGTTTTGCCTCTACATTGTTTGTAAAAAAAATGAACAGTTTGTGGTGGGAGAAAGGGTTGATTTAGAAATTCTCTTTTTTTTTTTTCCTTTGCTTGTCTTAGTGTGTGTTAATAAAATCTATCTGTTTACCTTAAGCTGGGGCCTGTTTTGCCTTTTTCTCCCAAAAATCCTGTCTCCCAGCTGGCAAACAAAATTCGGTGAACCTGAAACCACCCCACAAATGGTGCCATGACTCAGATAAGCGAACCAAAACCCTGACTGTGTCTCAGAAAACCAGATCCTAAATATAAATGAAGGATATTTACAAGCCCCACTTGTAAATTGGGCAGAAGAGAGTAAATAAATAACCATTTCAATGCACTTCTGACTATTCACGAAGTGCTGCCAGAGCCATACAGCAGCACATGAAGAAATCTAGTCTTTAAATTTAATAACTGCCCCAACGAAGGAGATAAATGAGCAACTGAATGAGATCTTGATCTCTAGCTGCCAAAGTTCCTGCATAATTAGGGCCTTCAGTCACTGAGAACTGGGGCTGGGATGACACAGACACAGTCATAAAAAATGCCTTTAGCCCACAGACTTTCCTTTTCTCCCCCCCTCCTTCCCTGGAATAACCACAACCTCTCCGTGCGGTCAGCGAAGGCAGCAAGGAGACTTGGAGAAAAGAAACAAAAAGAAAAAGGAGAGAACTGTCAAAATCCTTGTGGTTTTTTTTTGCAGAGCAAGAGGCGAAATGTTGGCACTCTGCCAACGTTTATCCTATTTTAAGCCTGAGTTTTCCCAGCTGCAAGAATATATTGTCCTAATAACGCAGATAATCCAAAGTGGAACCCACGTTGGTCATTTAGGGGCAGGGAGACCAGATGGAATTTCCCTCACACAGACCTAGAGCTGGGCGAGACTGGAAGTTGCTGTCAAACCACTGGGAAAAAAAAAATCCCTCCATCAGGGAACATTTTGAATTCTCAACGCTTCGTGGTAAATTGTGACATTTCCCGGTGAGAAAGCTGTAGCTGGAGGGGCTCTGGGAAGGCCCCAAAGATGAGGGATTTTTCCTGTGCAGACACACAGAGCTCGGGTGGTCGGGAATGATTTTGGTGGGGCGATATCTTCTTTTGCCTTTGTTGAAGAGCAATGTTTTATGGAGACACTCCGTTGGAATTGGCGGGATGCAGGGCAGGGGGGCGGCGGGAGGGGAAGGGGCAGTGCTGGACGCTCCAAACAGGGCAGGTGAGGAGGAACAGGACCCATCACTGGGTCACTCCACCAGCAGATGCTCCCAAACACGGATGGGAGGAAGCAGTCCGATGCACCACGGAATTCCAGAGCAGGAGGAGCTGCTGAACCGTGGCTCTGCTGCCACGGAGGAGTTTTATTTGGAGGGGAAGGAGGACAGGAGTAGGTGAAGCGGAGACCAGGATCTCTGGAGCAGCACGGAACAACATGGTTGAGGCTGGAATCAAGTCCAAGCTCCAATGAGAGCGAGGGAGGCAAAAGAGATCAGCGTGGGAAGGGCTGGCAAGCCCTCAAAGAGCAGGAAGAGCTTCTCCAGAGAGCCAGAAACATTCGTGCAGGGAATGGCCACAGCCTTTCCCTCTGATCAGCAGAGGCAGGAAGATTCTGAAAGGACAAAAGGAGGGAAATGTCAAAAAACGTGGTTGTGCAGAAAAAAAAAATTTTAAAAAAAGGGTGAAATGCCCTGGTCCTGGTGATGGCTTCAGACTGGAATTTTGACTTTGAGGAGGCCAGCGGGAAGTTCCAGGGTGGATTCCACCCAGAGTGGGGAGGGAGGTCAGCTCCGGGGTCGGACAGTCCTGGTGCTGTGTCCCTGAGGGAGGGGGTCTCTGGTGAGGCTCATTCAGGGGACCAACAACCCGAAATCTGACTCCAACTTGTGATCCCGTTAACAAGGGACTGATGGCTCTTTTAATCCCTTTTAATAAGTGGTTGGTGATTTGGGGCTGACAGGAAGGTAAACAAGCCGGTAACATCCTCAACAACACCCTTGATATTAAATCATCAGTTCAGAAAATAACAACATAATTACGATATGGGTTAATCTCCTCTTTCCCTGGCAATAATGTGAAAGTTCATTAATTAAATTGAATATGATTTGTGAATGCGCTGAAGTCATTTTTCTATTGCTGTTGTTATTGACAGTGGTGGCGAGTGGACGAAGGAGAAGCTCGTTAATTTTTCTGCTTAATTGGCTAATGCCAAGTATCAGCCTCTGATCCCTGGGATCTCTGACAGGCTGAGCGTGTCCCGGTGCCTCCACACAGCAGCTGATGCCCTCGGGCTCAGGCGAGGTGCTGGAACAAGGCAGAGATAAAATCTCCAAAGGGTTTCAGAAGGAGCAGGTGGAGGAGGAAAGGCAAGACCTGCAGAGAAAAAAAAAATTAAAATAAGGAAAAAAAAAAAAAAAAAAAAAACCCAGAGAGGATGAGGAGGAAACTGGATTGAACTCCAGGTTAAAAGCACTGGGAGACAGGAGACTTTTTTTTTTTTTGCTATGTGCATGTTTCTCAGCAGAAAAAAAAATGGCCAATGGATGTGGCAGTCATGATATAAATTGATTTTTGTTTCTCTTAGGGCAGGATTTTGATCTCCAGGCGACCCAACAATCAGAGGTGTCAGGAATGGCCCCTCCAGGGGTTTGGAACCTCAGGAACCTCTTCACTCGGGTCCCCCAAGATAAAGAATAGACTGAGAGCGTTCGGCAGCTCCAAAAGCTGCTGCGTGAGTTGAGGATGGTTTTGATCACATCCTGCCCCACAGGAAGCTGAAGCGGCCGGAGTTGATTCTGGCAGATGTTCCAAACCCAGTAAACAAGGCCATTACTGACCTCCCAGGAAGCGGGTCCGGTGCTGCCTTCCGGGGGGAGCGTCAGCAGCAGGAGGGTGACCCCACCCAGCAGCTCCACCTGGGCTGGACTCCGAGCTCATAATTAGCCCAATCAAGGTCAGACTTTGCGATCAATTTGAGTAAATCGCTCTATTGATGGAGCCGAATTGCTGTGGTTGCCTCTGCAACGACAGAAGGAGCGGCCGCAGGACAAGGAGGCGGGCGCAGAAAAGGTAAAGCTGCACAAAAAGCCCCAAAAACCGTGAGGGTTCCAGTGTGAATCTCCTGCCTGGGGAGGCAGAGATCTGAGGATGGGGTGGGGAAGGCCGGTTTAAGGGCTTTGGCAGGTATAGAATCCTGGAATATCTGGGGTTCTGGAAGGGACAGACAGGGATCGTCAAGTCCAACTCCTGGCCTTGATCAGGAGAATCCCAACGATTCCAGGCCTGAGAGCATTGTTCAACACAGGGAGGATTTGGAGCTGCTGGAGAGAGTCCAGAGGAGGCCATGGAGCTGTTCCAAGGGCTGGAGCCCCTCTGGAGCCAGGCTGGGAGAGCTGGGGGTGTTCACCTGGAGAGGAGAAGGATCCAGAGAGACCCTGGAGCCCCTTCCAGGGCCTAAAGGGGCTCCAGGAGAGCTGGAGAGGGACTGGGGACAAGGGATGGATGGACAGGACACAGGGAATGGCTTCCCTCTGCCAGAGGGCATGGATGGGTGGGAGATTGGGAAGGAATTCCTCCCTGTGAGGGTGGAGAGGCCCTGGAATGGATTTCCCAGAGGATGCCCAGTGGAAAGCAATCCAGGTGAAGAGCTTGACTCCTTGGCCATCGGGCCTTCCTTTACTCCAGGGGGTCACAAACACCTGCAGAGCCCCTGCCCCCAGAATGGGAGAACTCATTCAGGGAGAAGTTTTGTTGGGGAGGAGGGAGGGAGGCGGCTCCAGGACCAGCAGGAGGGCCTTGTCCAAGGCTGACACACAGAGCAGTTCCCATTTCAGCTGATTCTGGCTCCAAATCAAATCCTGAATGGGTCAGACTCAGCAGAGAGAGACCCACCACAAACACGGGCACAACCCACCTCTCCTCCTGCCACCTTCCCCCTGATCGTCAGCTGGAGTTACGACCTGTAACGGTGGTGGGTTTGTACCCAGCCCAAAATTCCCATCTCAGCCTGACCCATAACTTAGAGGAAAGTCAATTTGTCATTGACCTGGAGGACAGTGACAGGTTCTGGTGTCAGAGCAGCACCTGGAGGTCACTGGCAGGTGCAGTTGTCAGAGCAGGATGTGCAGGACAGTGGCAGATTCAGGCACATCAGAAGGTCTGGAGGACAATGACAGGTTCAGATGTTTCACAGCAGCACCTGGAGGACCGTGACAGGTTCAGGTGTGTGAGGAGGGGTCTGGAGGTCACTGCCAAGTTCAGGTGTGTGAGGAGGGGTCTGGAGGTCACTGACAGGTTCAGGTGTGTCACAGCAGCACCTGGAGGACAGTGACAGGCTCAGGTGTCACAGCAGCACCTGGTGGTCACCAGCAGGTTTGGCCGTGTCAGAGAAACTTCCCCTTGCACAGGCTCCAAACCTTCCAGTGACATTTTGTGGCATTTTGTGGCTGTGTCCACCCCCCAGACCAGGTGAGTCCCCAGGCCATGGGAGAGGTAGAATTGGTTCAACCTATGCTCCAACAGCATTGTTGGAGCAGATAATGCAGTCAGGTAATGCGGGTTTTGGGGTCAGGCCTGTAAACCCTGTGAAACATTATTCCACTCCAGGGACAGAACTTGGGAGTGTGGAAGGAGGATGAAGCTCAGGGAACCACCACCATCCCAGCTGAAAGGGGCTGGGAGGGGGAAGAAGAGGAGTGGTCTCTGTGAGTGCCAGGTGCGGATGATGCAGTTGCTGTGAGTTGTGCAAATCCAGCTCTACCTGTCCCAGCTGGAGCTGAGGCAGCCCTGGATGGAACGGGGCTGGGAGGGAGCAGGAGGCACCACATTCCCAGGCATCCAGGTCACGGGGGTGGGTGGGTGGGTGGGAGCAGCTGTTTTGTTCAGAGGAGCAGGGTCAGCGTCCAACNAGGCAGCCCTGGATGGAACGGGGCTGGGAGGGAGCGGGAGGCACCACATTCCCAGGCATCCAGGTCACGGGGGTGGGTGGGTGGGTGGGAGCAGCTGTTTTGTTCAGAGGAGCAGGGTCAGCGTCCAACAGGGGCCAAGTCCAGCGGGAAAAGTGCTCAGATGTCAGCTCAAGCTGTCCAAGCAAATCTGGGGTGAGTATTAATTAGATGAAGGGCCCAGATTTTTCTGCACAGCCACAGCTGATGCTCTGCGACACAGATCCCTCTGGATCCCGGCACACATCACCCCTGGAGGCTGGCAGTGGATTCACTCACAAGGAACCCAAGGCAGGGCCCAAAGAGCAGGAAAGGAGGTGATGGAGTACCCAGGATTAAACATCAGCGTGGAAAGCACAGGGAAGAGCTCCTCTCAGCTGAATTTCTTTGGAAGTTGCACAGCTTTAGGTACCTTTGTGTGAAAAACAAGTTCCACTCTCTTTTAGAATTTTATAAGTTTAATAGAAATAAAAAAAAATAGACAAAGTAGGAGACAGAATAAAACCAAGCTTCTCGGCCGAGGCGGGGACTTGACACCAGGTCTGTCTGTCACCTCCTTCACCCTTTTAGGACTTCTATCTTTAAGGAGCGCCGTGTTGAATATTCAATAGATGGTAATCGAACATTCTTTTGATGGTTTAAGTATTTCCGATAATTTTATCTAGTAGATTTATTTTGTGGGTGTTTCTATGCAGTCTGGAAACATGATTGTAAATCTTCTTTTGAGGTTTTCTGGTTTTCTTTAGTTAGATAAGAAAACAGAAAGTTTAACAGGTTTTTCTTAAAAGGGTCACAAGGTGACCCCCTTCCCATAACTTTGGGCTTGGCGGCTTAAGCGTTACAAAAAAACCAATCTTACCCCTCTGGTATAATCAAAAAAATACACATTCATTACCCTTCTAAATTCTTATTAATAAAAACATAATACAGTACAACTATAATGGTTATGCGAAAAGCCAACTATATAATATACATTTATAACACTTTGTCAATGTACTTGCCCGCCGGAGTTTTAAACCTCCTCCCGTTGTGGTCGCTGCTTCCATGAGCTGCTGATTTTGGTCTCTCCTGAGGAGGTCAGAGGGTTTTCTAGTGTGTATTTGAGCTGTATTTTTAGAGCAGTTGAGTTGGAGGCAAGAGAACTGGGGGTATTTCTGTTTGAAGCGCAGAGAGGGGCCCAAAGGATGCTGATCCCCACTTTTAACCTCCTTTAACCTCTCTGCTCCTGAATTCCTTCCCCATAATGTCCCATCCTCAAGATCCCAAAGGACTCCAGCTGCTCAGGAGAGCTGTGCCAGGTAAACCCCAGCCTGGAGGATGCAGAGGGAGGTCAGCTCCCAGGTGGCAAACCAGTGCTTCTCATAAAAGCAAATATTTCCTGCTCCGCAGCTCTCCACCATCATCCCCCTGCGAGCCCAAACTGGGGGAGTCTCCTCCTCCTCGTTTGCACAATGACCCACCCAGCGGAAAAAAACCATGGTGGGTCCCAAGGCCCTCCCACCATAAGCATGATTAGTAACAATTAAAAACTCATTACAGCCCTAATTACAGCCAATAAAATGCCACTTGGGTTAATTTCCCAAGGAGCTCATAAAACACGGCACAGATTGGGTTTCTTCTCGTGTTCTAGTGCAGAAAGATCCTTCTCAGCCCATGCCCTGACCCCAGTGGAGCAATGGCATTTCCCTGCCCTCCAACCCCCCCCTAGCTGCACCCTCCTGTCAGGGAGTTCTGGAGGGTGAGAATTCCCCCCCCAAACCTCATTTTCTGCACTGGGAGCCCCCAGCTCCCTCAGTGGTTCCTCAGGAGTTCTCCAGATCCTTCTCCTTGTGCTCCAGCCCTTCCCCAGCTCTGTTCCTCTGTTCTCTGGACATGCTCCAGCCCCTCCATGTCTTTCTTGGCCTCCCTGGATGGGATCCAGGAGCTCTCACAGTGCCCCGCAGAGCAGGCAAAGGGGATCCCAGCCCTTTCATCCCGGCGTGACGCACTTGAGCTGTTTTCCTTCAACTCCCTTTTTCATGAGTGCATCCGATGGGAATGATAAACCCTGGCACCTCTTGGCTTCTCTCCAGGGAAAACTCGGAAAAATCCTGTGGTTTTTGGCAGGATGACGTCAGCAGCTTTGGCTTCCTGGGCTTCAGCAGGCTGGAGATCTCGTTCCTCTCTGCCACCTTCCTGAGGGTGTCCTCAGGACACTCCTGGGCTTTGAACCACCTGGGTTCCAAACCTGTCCCTGGGCTCTTCCCTGGGATGAGGAAGAGGGCCATGACTTTTTGGTCTTTGCCATCCCAACCTGTGAATTTTAGAATCAGAAATGTCATTTTTGACTCAAATGGGAAGCTAAGACACATTGCAGCCTGGTGTAAACCTCATTTAGGAGTCAGGAGGGTGAACTGGAAGGAAGTTTGGGGGGTAAATAAGAAAAACAGCAGGAAAGTAACACTGGTTCAAATTAAACCGATCATTTCTTCCTTATTTTGCTCATTTAGATGACAAGGACTTGACAGCGTTGATCTCCATTTCCATATTTTATCTGCACTGGATCAGTCATACAATCATGGAATGGTTGAAGTTGGAAAAGACCTTAAATCCCATCTGTTCCCACCCCCCATAACACACACACACTGCAGAGAAGTCAGGGCTGATTCACCTCTCGCTCCTCCCAGAGCTACAGAAGAATCCAGTCAAGCGTTAATCAAATTAATTTGGTTGCAATGGCATGTAATTTGGAGAGGGCTAATGACTAATCTGGCTGGGCAACCTGGAGCTCTGACGGCAGGCTCTGGGCTCTGCCTTATTCTTTCAGGCTGGTTTGGTTTGTTTTCTTTTTTTTTTTTCTTTGTGAGTAATTTGTGTCCACTCAGAGCTGTCAGACCTTCAGACGAGGAGCCGATGTAAGAGCCCAGCCAGACAGGCAGAGGGTGCTGCTCATCCTTGTGCCAGCCCCTGGAAGGATTCAGCCTCCTCACCCTGGCTCCAGATACCCACTGGAGACTCCTCCATGGCAGGAGTCGGAATGAGATGAACACAGAGTGTGGGAAGGGATCCTAAAGCCCATCGAGTTCCACCCCCTGCCACGGGCAGGGACAGCTTCCATTAAACCAGGTTGCTCCAAGCTCCTGCCCACCTCCAGCCAGCCCGAACCCTAAATGGGAATAATGAGTCCCAGTTCTCAGGGTGATGCTCAAGGAAACACCTTGAGGATCAAGGTCATCTAAAGACAGTCTTGTCTTGAGACAAGATCGTCTAAATCAGCTCAAAATAGCATCATGGAAGAGTTTGGGTTGGACAGGATCTTAAAGCTCATCCCATTCCGCCCTCTGCTCTGGGCAGAAACACCTTCCACTATCCCAGGTTGCTCCAAGCCCCGTCCAGCCCGGCCTTGGACACTTCCAGGGATGGGACAATCTCAAGGAAATCCATTCCAGTGCCTCACCACTTGCACGGGGAGGTATTCCTTCCCAACATCCCATCTAACTCTCCTCTTTTCCAGTTTGAAGCCATCACCTCTTGTCCCATCTCTCCCTTCCCAAGTCCCTCTCCAGCTCTCATGGAGCCCCTAGGAAGGAGCTCAAAAGTCTCCTTTCCCTTCTCCCCAGATGAGCACCCCCAGCTCTCCCAGCCTGGCCCCAGAGGAGCTCCGTGGCCTCCCCTGGACTCTCTCCAGCAGTTCCATGTCCTCCCTGTGCTGGGCCCCAGGGCTGGAGCAGCTCTGCAGGTGGGATCTCACCTGAGCAGGGCAGAACACCCCCTCCCCTGCTGCTCCTGTTGAGGGCTCAGCCCAGGCTCGGGGGTCTCTGGGCTGGGGCGGGTTCAGTGCTCACCCCCCAGCACCCCCAAGTCCTTCTCCCAGGGCTGCTCTCAATTATTTCCCTGTCCAGTCTGTGTTTGTCCTGCGATCACTCTTGATCCAGGGCAAACCCACATCTCCCCTCCCCTGGGGAGCATCGAGTGACGAGACAACACAAAAATATCTTCATCTCTCTGCAGTTTATTGAAGGTATGCTGAAGGACCCTGGGGCCATGGCACTGGCAGGAAGCAGCTGATTCACATGACAGAGGGGGGGCAACAGGGCCACACACTCCAGGCAGGAAGGAGAGGAGGGAAAAAGATCCGTAAAACATTAAAGCTGCCAAATTACTCCGCCTGGGGAAGGTGGACAACTCCAGAGACCTGCTTCTCACTCCTAAATCTGACTGCGGGACATCATCTCCTTCCTTCTGTTCATGTGGGCTCCTGACACAGCTGAAGCAGGGTGTGGGGGACCCATGGGGGGTGTGGGGGGAAACACGGGCCTTGAAAAGTGACAGGGAAGAGCAGTTTTCCACAGGCTCCTCCTCAGCTGGTGCAGCAGCCCCGGGGAGCTCTGCAGTGCTGGGGGAAGCCACGAGGGAGATGTTTCGCTCCAGTGGGGCTCAGCGAGGGCCAGCCTGGGCCAGAGGCGTGTGCCTCGTTTTCAATCTCACTTTGGGGGCATTTCCCCCAAGAAACAGTTTGTTTCCTCCTGGATACTGATGGGGGATGGAAGGGGCCGTGCTGCTGATGGGAGGAAGAGGAAGGTGCTGCTTTCCCTGGGAAGGACGAGAGGCGGAGGCTCAGTATTTGACCCCAGAGGACTTGACTGTCGTGGTGGTGACACACCTTCGCACAGAGGAGGAGCTCCCCCCGGCCATGAAGTTGCCACCTGCGGTGCTGCACATCCTCCCGCTGCCGGAGGAGAAGCCACCACTGATGATCCCTCCTCCCATACCGCAGCCGCCGACGAGGACGTTCCCACCGCCAACCGTGCACACTCCTCCTCCGCCCAGGCCGTTGCTGGCTCCGAAGCTGCCAGATTTGCCTGCGCACATGGTGGTTCTGCCCACCACGGCTGGAAAAGAGGGAGAGGCTCGTTGAACGCCAGGCAACGTCCTGGGAATCTTCACAAAAGCAAGGGTAGAGGTAATTCAACAGAGAAAACAATGTGCGGGTACTTACAGACATTCACGTTGGAGGGGTTCTCTAAGCAGAGCCTGTGTAGGGAGAGGAACGTGACTTGTAAATTTATATGCGGTCAGAAGCAAAACTCTTCCCCAGATGTTCCTTTTATATCCTGTTCCATATAAGATCAATCAGGCCCCCCGAGAAATATTCCCTGTGGGGGGACCGTGTTTCTGTTTTGGGCTTCAAAATTTGGAGGAAGAGAGGAAAGCAATCAGATTTCAATGTTACATGTGTTGCGAGGGATGATTAAAGATGAATCTGACCCAGGGGGGGACAGAGGCGTGGCCCAGCCCATGGTGGGAGGTCTCACCTGTTCTCCTCCCCCTCCAGCAGTTTCCTGTACATGGCAATCTCAACGTCCAGTGCAATCTTGATGTTCAGCAGCTCCTGGTATTCCTTCAGCAGGCGAGCCAGCTCCTCCTTGTCCTTGCTCAGGGCACATTCCAGCTCTTCCAGCTTCCTCCTGGCATCCTTGATGGCCATCTCTCCCCTCTCCTCAGCCTCAGCGATGGCTGACTGCAGCTGATGGTTCTGCGGAGAACAAAATAAATTTCTAAATTATCTCTGCTCGCCTTCTACTGGAGCATCCTCGTGGCACAAACTGGAGGGAAAACAGGAGGAACCCGTGAGATACAGGCCAACCCCACCTGCTTCTTCACGTTCTCAATCTCAGCCCGCAGCCTCTGGACATTCCTGGACAACTCCTGGATCTCCATCTTGGTGTTGCGGAGGCTGTCGCCGTGCCGGCCGGCAGTGTTCTGCAGCTCTTCATACTATGGGTATGGGGACAAAGACACCCATCAGGGACACAGCTGACCAAGAAACTCTGGTGTTTCCCATGCTCCAGGTGCCTTGACCCCCTCCCAACTCACCCGGCTCTGGTACCAGGCCTCGGCCTCAGCCCGGCTGTTCTGGGCAACCTGCTCATAATGGCGCCGGACCTCCTCGATGATGTTGTCGAGGTCCAGGTGCCGGTTGTTGTCCATGGACACCACCACGGACAGATCCCGGCTGATTGTCTGCATCTGAGCCAGAGCCTGCAACCAAGACGTGAGTCAGAGGCACCATCTCGAGCCTAAATCCACCCAGGCACAACCTCAGTGTCCTTGGCCACCACACACCTGAGGAAAAATTTGCCCCCCCCGGCCCGGCCCGGAGAAAAGAGAGCTCCTACCTCCTC
>VXBN01003355.1:0-19192 GCA_013397395.1 Sinosuthora webbiana | reverse complement strand
AGTGCACATTAGGAGAGGAAGGGCAAGGGAAGCGTTTTGTCAAGGGGCACCTCTTACCCCTTACCTGGGGGGTGGGGGGGTATGTGTGGTCTCTATTTTTGTGGATGGTAGCCCGCAGTTTCTTGGGGATTAGGCACACATAGTAAGGAAAGCTCTAGGCCTCTCTGTAGGGGTGACAGTGACTTTAAAACAGTGTTTTTTAAGGTNACCTCTTACACAAATGCTTTTTTTGAATCCAGAATTTTCTGTTTGGACAAAGTGGGGTGCAGAGTAACTTTCCTTTGAGATTCAGGACTGGAAGGCTACAGCAAAAAGGGTTGTTCAGTGAGAAGTCCCTTCTCTCTGATCTGTATTGGGGTTCTATATGGATGTTTAAAACTTGATACATCTTTGACTCACACCATGGCCAGTATGCATACTCAATCTCTTTCTTAGTTCATTCTATCACACAGTATTGCATACTTTTGTTGTTGGGGTCACATCTGCAACGGGTTTGTTTTCTGCTCAGTGGGCTATCAGAGGGTCTATCTGTTGACATCTCTGTACTTTCTCCTTCTACCATTGGGGAGTTCTTACTTGCACCCAGTCCCATCCCAATTAGCCAACTACAGGCCCTCCCAACAAGGACCACCTTCTTAATTAGCCACCCACAGGCCCTTCTAACCAGGCGCACCTTCCTAGTTAGCTATTTACAGGCCCTCCAAACAAGGCCTGCCTTCCTAATTAACCATCTACAGGCCCTCCTGTGGGAACTGAAGTGGCTGAAATGAGTAGTGGTTTAGCCTCGGTGGCTTATGCAGGAGGCTTCAACCTGAGACCATGGGAGGCAGGATACTGAAAGGATGAAAGTTAGTATGCTAATAGAATCATTCCATAATAGTCCATGTTTCTGGTTCTGGTCCTCAGTTAGTTCAGGACCTGGACATATGTTCCTGGGATTGGACACCTGCCCTCAGAATCCCTCTATATATTGTTATGTTTGTTCTGCCCCTTCATCTTTGGATCTTGCCCCTCAGATCGTGTGGTCTATGTTTGTTATTTTCACTATTAAAGTTTGTAGGAAATGGAAAAATAGAAACTTCCACAGATACTGAAGGGTTTGATTTGCAGCCTGGGAAGAAGCTTGGATTGATGTAATAATAAAGATACACAGACATTAAGCAGAAAAATTATAAACTTATGTTCCAATAGTTGCAAGTAAGAGTACGCCTTAAATATGTAAGAAACTGTATTGGGTAAGATGGTGAAGGGTTTTATAGTGTAGTAATGTGATTTTATAGAGTAAGTGAAGAGTTTAGATGTTATAATAGAAGCATATGTGTGTATGTGAGGTAGTAAGCTATTGGGTGAAAGACAGATGGAGCGCAGTAGAATTAAGCCAAGGTGATAGGTTAGAAAACCAAAATAAACTCTGTGGCAACTTTCCATTGGATCAGAATGTTGTATATTGCCTTATAACAAAGAAACTTCTGAATACTTTTGAGCTATGGCTGACTTACTCCTCTAAAATCTCACAGCCTCTGAGGTTGATGTTTTATCTGAGTAATAAATCGTTATTAGCCTTCAAGTGGTCCCATCCCTTCATTAAGGCATCGATAAAAGTTCTCTTTTTTTGGTAACTCCATCATTTCCACCCCTGTATTTTTGCCATGCTCGCCTGGCCAGACCAGACTCGAGGTCACAGTGAGCCAACTGTGACACCCTCCCACAAGGCTCACCTTTCTAATCAGTTATCTACAGGACTTCCCACATGGCCCACCTTCCCAATTAGCCAGAAGGAGAAAGAGGGAAGGGAAGGGGGAAGGGGGAAGGGGGAAGGGAGAAGGGAGAAGGGAGAAGGGAGAAGGGAGAAGGGAGAAGGGAAGGCCTTACCACCTTCTTGGAAAACAAAAGCAAATAAACAACCTCCTTACAGTGCAGGGATCCCTGTACCACCAGGTCAGTTCTGCCATTCCTCTCCTGCCTCAGCTTGGCACCCCCGCACCCTTGGCACATCAGCACAAGCAATCACTGAACTGCTCATGTGGTCCCGTGCTTGCAGAAAAGCCTCTGCAGTCTGGTGCCCCTGGGTCAGCCCAGCTGGGTGCTGCTGTTCTTGGTACCCCTGAGTTGCTGTGGGCAGCCCCACACAGGCAAACCTACGGTGCCAGGGCTTTCGCCAAGAGGCACTGATCACCAGTCACGCTGTGTGCAACTGTGTCCCGTGCTTCCAAGCTGCCACCCCCTCCTAGCCAAGTTGGTGGTGCCAGAGATTACAGTGCTGAGCTTTGGTGCTTTGGTCTGGAAACCCTGCCTCCAGGTCAGCCCCCGCTTCTCAGCGGTGCAGCGCATGAAATGCACTTAGCACCACCGCTGCTTCTGCTGGGCCAGCGAACGCTGAGAATTACTATGTGAGGTCCCTGTTGGCTGTCACTCACACAGATCAGCTCCTGCTTGTGGTTCCCACTCCTCGTGGTCCTTGCTCAGAAAACCCTGTATAACTCTTTGCAGTCTGTGCTCGGAAAACCCTGATCACCTCCTTGCCCAAAGTCTCTGCCTGGAAAACCCTGTGCACACAGTTCTCTCCAAGCAGCTTTCCTGCTGCCAGCACCAACCCTGCACAGCCAGGAAAACCCCACACACATGGCACCCTCTGAGCAGTGGCTTTCCCACCACTGGCATCAGCTCCACAGAACCAGGTACCCTCTCACTGGGTCAGCCCCACTGGGCTCTACTACTCAGCATCTTTAAGTCATTGTGGGCAGGCAAGCCTGTGGCTTTACTGCGCTTAGTGCTACCAAATGCTGTTTACATGAATCTGCCTCTGCTTGTGGTTCCCACTGCCATCAACCCCACCTGTGGCTTTTTCCTACCCCTCTTTCGTTTGCATCCTGCTGGCCATGGGTCTCCTGCCTCCCTTTTTCTCTGCATCCCACCCACAGTTTCTCTGCCCCTCTTTCACTTGCGTCCCACCATATTGCAGTCCTCTCACTTTCCTCTTACTCCTTCTCACTCCGTCTCACCCTTAAACATGGTAACTCTGAAGCTGAAGTTCCCAGGTGCTCTTGAGTTTCACCCTATACGTCCAACTGCCCAATTGTCCTTAAGCTCCAATGGAGTCCCAGAACAGATCCCATGTACTACTTGCCTAGAGCTGAGGTTTGTACACACAGATTACGGATGAACAATTGGCCAAAACAATCATGAAAATGGGATTCATATTCTGACTCTTTCTTGCCATTATTTAGTCTTTTACTGTCTTTGGGGTGTTAACCTGCTAATCCCCAGTGACCCAAAGAGAAGTTGATCGAGCCACCAAACTCAGCGGGGCACGACTCCCTCCCGAAATCTTCCAGGGTCATAGAGACAAGATTTCTTTGATCCCAAATGTGACCCAGTTTGTGAGAAACTATGCTCACATTTAAAATTTCAAAGGTTTATTAAACCTTACCAAAATACAACAAAAGACTGAATAAGGAGAAAAAGCAGCACTGGGAGTCTCTGTGACCAGCAGCCATGTGCTTGTGTACAAAATGGATGCTTTGCTCTTTTTACTATTAGCCCCCCCGCAAAACGTTGTCAGTCAACTCCTTCTTTGTCGTCCATTGGTAGAGATCACTTTCTTACATCTTGATTGGAGATCAGGTGTCATTATACTGCACCTCTTAGTAACAAGCCAGGCATCCCTAAATGCCTGGACTACCAAGGCCATTCCATGACAACAATACAACACAGTCTCTCCAGTGCTCTTAGGGTCATCCTCAGGACTCCCAGCGCCCCTTCCATTGCTCCCTGTCTCCTGTACTGCTCCCAGTACCCCTTCCAGTGCTCCCAAATATGCCTCACTGCTCTCCACTGCCCCCGCCTCCCCCTTCCAGTGTCCCCCATATTCTCCACTTGGATGGTGGCACCTTACTGGGCAGTGACATCCCAGCAGGCATCAATGATCCCATGGGCGATCATTGCTCCCCAGGCACCTCTCCCTCTTGGTTCCTTATCGCCTGTGCCAGGAAATGCACTCTGGGGATCTCCCAGATGTCTGGATTCTCCTGCTGTCAGGTACTGGGGGAGGATGGGGGGCTTAGGGGCTGGCACAGGTCCCCCATGAGGACCAGGGCTTGTGAAGGAGCCTCATCTACCTGTTCCTCCTGAAGAGCAGGCACCTCCAAACATGACGCCCACCTGCTGCTTGGTCCGACCCTGAGCAGTAGGCAAGAGGCAAACCCACCTCCTTACCTTCCTGAAGAGCCCATGTCCCACCACAAGACCCCCCTCCATGTCCCAGCCCCCGTGGTCTCAGCACGGTCCCAGCCTTTAGACAGCTTCATCACCAGGCCTAGGCCACTCAGTCCAGGTGGGAACAGAGGTATTTATTCTGTATCCACAGGTGGACCTCAGCAGATAAGCGGCCTCCCAGCCCTGTCACCAGCAGCCACCACTGCTGCAGCCGCAGCTCCAGCCCCAGCTCTTCATGTGCTGGACCAGCACCTGGAGCTGAGGTGAGAGGGAGAGAGAGAAAGGCATCCAATCAAACAGGCAGGCAGAAGACAGAGAATTCCTCAGGACTGGCTCAGGCCACCTGGGATCGGATCACATCAAGGTGCCCATGGTGGTTTCCCAGCCCATGAGAAGGTCTCTGGTGCAGCTGAGGCAAAGCCAGGTTGGGCCGAGACCTTGGGTGTCCCATACAGGTGTCCCTGCTCAGGACAAGGTGTTGGGGGGTAGGACTCTGCCAAGGAAGGACATGCTCTCAGGTTTGGGAAGGGGACAGCCTGCCATCAAGGTCCCTCTGCCTTCAGCCAGGATTTTTCTGTCCCACATTGGAAACTGATGCTGGGTGTCCAGGTGGGGGTCAGGGGGGTGTCAGGCAGCCCAAAGGCAGCCTTCAGATCTTGCTTCTGTCCCCCAGGGCTGCCTCTTTCCACCCCTTTGGAGTGACCTGCAGAACTGCCTCTGCTGCTCCTGCCGCCGGCGGTTGTTCTCAGCCAAAAACATGAAAATGTTCCTCTGTGTCTGATGTGGCTCCAGCTCACGGAGCACCTGGATGGCTCGTGGGGAAAGGTGTCTGCAACAACAGGAAATTAGCATCCCAGACCTGCCAGATGCTTCTCCCCTTGCCCCACCCTGTGCCCACACAGTCCCACATCCACCCACCTGGCCCCGCATTCACCCACCTGGTCCCAGGCTGGAATCTCTCTGCCATTTTCTCTGTGGGGAGGGGGGGTCCAGCCCTCCCCCACCTCACAGTGACCCCCTTTCTTGGGGGCTGAGATGGACGGCAGGGAGCCCAAGCACCTCCAATGGCGAATACCTGCCAAGGAGGGGACACTCATCAAAACAGAGGTGCCACTTCCCACAGGACCCCTGAATATGTGGGTGCCATGAGACGTGGCTCCCCACCATGGCTGACAGCTGGTCTTGTCCCCCAGAACTCTCCCTTGGGGGACATCAAGGCAAATCTCTGCCCTGCACCCTGGTGACCCCCAACTTCACCCTGGAGATGCCCACCTCCTTGAGTCCTAAGAATCTCCTTGAAGTCCCAGGCCACCCTAACCCCATCTGAGACCCTTCTCTCAACTTGGGTCTCCAGGGACTCCCATTTCCTGGGATCCTAAGAGTCTCCCCAGTCCCCAAGGACTACCCCCAAACTTGCCCGGGGTGCCCAAAAGCCCCCTGGGACACCCTAAACCCTCCAGAGACATCCAACCCCTCCAAGGGACCTGTCCCATGGAGGGACAGGTACTTCAGGTACTCAGTACTTTGTGGTCCACCCTGACCTCCAATTCCACCCCCTGTGCCCCTGTCCCAAGGGGGTTCTATGGGCAGCCAGCGTGACCTGACACTGAGGGTTTCTGCCCCTACCTCTGGCATCTGTTGGTCCTTCTCAGCAGCCCAGGCTTCCCACTTCACCCATTCCACCTTCTGTTCTCTCAAGTGGGAATTCCCATGCTCCCATTCTGCAGATAGCTTCCAGACCACCTGGAGGTGTCAGGCATGATTAGCCTCAGCTTTTGAGGGGCTTCCTTCAGGTCTGATCCATCTGGCACATACCTGCAGTGCTCTCTGGCAGTTCTCAGAAGCCAGGAATGAGATGTCAGACCTGGCTGAAGGAGACAACTCCTGCCCACCTGCCTCCCTCATCCTCGGAGAGCTGGCTGGGCATGGGGTGAGCACACTGTAGAAATACCAGCAGTCACCAGCATGAGCGTGGGGCAGATAGGGAACCTGTTTCCCTTGGGGCCAAAGGTGTTCAGGAGAAGTGGGTAGCTAGGGCTGTTCCTGTGGACCTTTCTGAGTTGTTACACAGCCCAATGAGGGGGATTTCACCCAGGGTGCATGTTTCCCTCCAATCTGTTCCCATGAGAGTTTCACCTGGCAGGTGTCTTTGGCCCTGGCTCTTGCTGCCTTGTGCCTGGCCTTTGGTATGGCAGCACAGGGAGGGAAAATTTTCCAGCATCCTCTTGTTTCCCTGAGAAAGGAGTAAGCTCTTGGGAGCAGCCTGTGAGGTGTATGGTCACAGGATGTGATCACCCATGTGTGATGGAGCAGCAGGATCCCATTTCCTACCTGTTCTGACCTTGTGTTTCTCTGCAGCCTTTGTATGCTGGGTGGGAAAAGCCTCAGACACAGCAAGATGAAATCTAGAATCACAGAATGACAACATCCTGAATTGGAAAGGGCCCACAAGAATAACTGAAGGCAACTCCAGAAGCAGATAAGGCCACAGGCTTGAAGAATGGCAGACCCCACACTCTGCAGGCAATGAAGGAACCAGAAAATCACCAAGGAAATGCACTCACCTGGGGAACATGTAAGCCTGTGAAGCCTGCACCCCCTGAGCAGTGGCCACTCCACTGTTGACACCAGAACCCGGCACACTCAGCCTCTGCAGAGTGACAGGGAGCTGTCAGGAGATTTCTATGGAGGAAGCAAACCTGTCTCCTGCTCCTATAAGAGCAACTTCTCCAAATTCCTCTTCCCATAGTTCATTCATGAACATCATGGAATCAAAGAATCAATAAGGTTGGAAGAACCTTTGGAAGCCAACAAGTCCAACCACGACCACATCCACGTGTGTCTTAAATCTCTCCAGGGATGATGAGCCAACCACTGCCCTGGGCAGTCTGTGTCAGGGGTGAACAATCTCTTATACAAAGAAATTTTCCCTAAAATCCCACCTAAATCTCTCCTGGTAGAATTTATCTTTTGTTATCTGGGAGAACAGGCTGACCCCCACCTGGCTTCGCCCTCCTTTCATGTAGACGCAGAGAGCAAGAAGGTCCCCCCTGAGCCTCCATTTCTTTAGGCTCAATCCCCACAGCTGCTCCTCATGAGACTTGTGCTTCAGACCCTTTCCCAGCCTCTCTGCCCTTCTCTGGGCACTCTCCAGCACCTCCATGTCTCCAGATGCCAGCTTACTGTGAGTAGCAGAGCCACCCAGGTGTCCCGACTCTCCAGTCCTGCAATGCAGCTGCAGTGGAACTGCATGCACAGGACATTGTCCTGGCAGGACAGGATGCCAATACTCTCAAAGGCGAAGGCAGGGCACTGCCTGTTCCTCAGCTGGAAGGAGTACAAGAGAATGGTCTCCTCCACACAGCCCCTCACAACATCCGGTGGGAGGGAATTGGCCTGGGACAGCCACCAGTAATCCAGTGGCATGATCTCAATGTCACCTGCAAAGAGGAAAGCATTCTCACTACCACAGCTGAGCAAATTTTCAAGTAAGATTCATGGCAAAATGCCAGAAAGACAGGTTTGGTCTAGGGGCAGCTCAAACTGTCCTCCAGCTTTTTGGAGGTGATTCAACCCTTTGGAGGTGATTGAGGGCATGCAGTCCTCCCAAATGTGGAGCTGGATCCCTTCTTACCAGGCATCATCACTGTTGGGAACACTAGCTCCTGTAGACAGGACATGTCGATGTCCAACTGGAACACGGGTCTTCGAACCACATACACCTCCTCTTCTGTGCCATTGATTTGCTCAGGGACCACAGCAAAGGTCCCAAGACCTGGGACAAGAACACCCTGCCCAGGAAGAAGACAAAAGAGTTGAGATAAGTGTTACATCCCAGACGCATGAATAGAGGGGTTAAACTCAAGGTTCCTTTACTCTGGCTGATGCAAAGGAGAAATCCCCACCAGCTATTTTCAAGACATAAAAAAATCACACTGATTTGAAGGCAAAAATATAGAAAATTAAGGAAGCTTTGGCAAAGGAATAAATACACTAAAAATTCAACATAAAACCACTTATCATCCCATTACTTAGCATTTATTTAGCATTTACCTGAAAGGTTGCATGAAAAGATGATTAGAGAGACAGAAAAGGTACAGCAAAACACACATAGCAATCAGCTCCCAGGTTCCCCCCCAGAGTCCCAGACAAGGCAGGGTCCACATGCTGGCTATCTTGTGGTCAGCCTGTTTTACGCCCTTGGGCCTTTGTGGGCCCCTGCCCCAGGTGGAACTGCTGGTCACTCGGCCAATCAGAGGGCAGGTTAGCACTGCCCACCAGGTGCTATGATTGACAGCCCAGCTGGGTGCTGGGGGCAGGACAGGGAACTGCTTCACCTATGCAAAGCTTAGCCTTCCTCTCCCATCAGACCCAGATACTGGCATTACCAAGTGCATGACATCCTGAGACATTGTTCTAATCCAGTCTCTGACAAAGGAAATGTGAAAACTGTGGGGAAAACCCCATGTTCTCAATTTTTTAACTTTCCCTCTTCAAAATATTCACAAAAACTCCTCAGCTAAACAAGATCCCAAGCAATTCCAACTCAGAGAAATATTCCCAGGGATGATCCTTGGCCTGGACCTAGCAGGATCCTGTATCTCTCTGCTAGGTCTCTCCACCCGTGGCAGATCAGGGAACACTAAGATGAGTTCTCTTCGGGTGGTGCCATGATGCTCAGAGAGGGGGATCACAGGGGTCCAAGACATCAGCCAACCTTTTCCAGCTTCATCTGTCCAAGAATGTAGGCAGACACGACATCCCAGATGGCCACCACCTCTGGAAAGTACCAGAAAGAGGCATCAGGTTGCACTCGTGGCATTTCAGGGAGCTCTTGGAGTGATAGATGGGGCTGACAAAGAGCCTGGACTGGACTGGGCCCCTGGTTCTGCCTCCTTCTACTCCCCAAGTAGGGCTCGGGCAGAACTGGGGGTGTGGAAAGAGCTGAGAACCAGTGCTGTGGTCATCCAACCCCCAAAAGGAGATGGCAACCCAAAATCCAGCTGGCTCCTGAGAGCCCAGTAGGAGCTGTCAGAGCTCCCATAAGAGGCAGAACCTCGAAAGGTGCCCAGAGGACCCTCAGAGCAGCCCCAGCCTTGTTGAACCCTCCTTCTGGCCCCTGGGGGGCCCTCAAAACCCTCACCTTTGGTGGAGAGCCTCAGTAGTGTGGGGAACAAGCAACTCTGCTTCTTGCTGATGCTGATGGTGTAGCACCCCTCCATCTTGCTCCCCAAATTCCTCTCCAATCAGCCCCTGCCCTTCCTGTCCCTGAGGGCCCTCCCATAAAAGCCCCCACACTGACCAGAACAACCCCCTGACCCTGCTCGAGGCTATAGGCAGTGCCCACAAGCCCTCAGTTGTCATTATGGGGTGTCCCAGTGATGGGGGGTGTCATCTTGTGATGTCACTGGCAGTCTGGGGAGGTGCATTGTGATGTCAGCAGAAAGATCGCACCATGGAGATGGGCGAGGGGGGTTGTGGAAGGAAGAGCCTGTCCTGACCCAGCTCAGGTGTCGCCAGGTGTCAAGAGATGTCACTGCTGCTGAGGTGGGCTGCATTCCTAGAGAAAATCATAGCTAATAACTGAAATAAACATATAAAAAAAAAAATTCATCAATAGTATATATTAAAAATGATGAATGTTATGAATAAGGGGTGGTGGCTCACAAAAGTGAGGAAGAGTTGTTGAGTGTGGTGGGGAGAAGTTTTGTTGGGGTTTACAGTTTTGACGTAATTTTGCTGTTACAGTACAGTTTTGAAATCTTTTCTGTTCTCCCTTCAGTACTCCCCTCCCCTTCTGTGGTTACTACCTGGCAGCTCTGGCTTACAGAACTGTAAGACATGTGGGGGAGGGAGTATATTTGCCCCCTGTAAGAGGCAGCAGGGAGTGGAGGACACTGGTTGCTCGGGGGCCTGGCAAGGTAACATCGCACCAACAATCAAGAGAGAAGGGCTCGACCAATGAAAGGCAGGGAAGGACAGATTGGCAGGCCTTGGGAAGAACCAAGTGTACATATATGGGCAAAGCTATGGACTGTGGGAGGGGCCAGAAAGACATTTAAGGACTGCTTATGAATATTAATGAGTCTGATACAATCTCAGGATTTAAAAGGCAGAGACACCATTTTTGTGGGTGGAGCCTGTAGTTGGCAGGAGTCCCATCGAGCTCACAGCTATGTTCCCCCGTTGCTTTGTAATTTTTATTGGGTTCAAATTAAATGTTGTTTACTCATTCCCACCCAGGTTTTGAGTAATTTATAACAATGAAGAATCCATTTTCTGGACTTTTATTTTTTTGTTATCAAATATGGCAGAATAATAGGTTTTTATCAGGGCTCCCACATTTACAGGGGTCCTGTGGGAAGTGGCACCTCTGTTTTGATGAGTGTCCCCTCCTTGGCAGGTATTCGCCATTGGAGGTGCTTGGGCTCCCTGCCGTCCATCTCAGCCCCCAAGAAAGGGGGTCACTGTGAGGTGGGGGAGGGCTGGACCCCCCCTCCCCACAGAGAAAATGGCAGAGAGATTCCAGCCTGGGACCAGGTGGGTGAATGCGGGGCCAGGTGGGTGGATGTGGGACTGTGTGGGCACAGGGTGGGGCAAGGGGAGAAGCATCTGGCAGGTCTGGGATGCTAATTTCCTGTTGTTGCAGACACCTTTCCCCACGAGCCATCCAGGTGCTCCGTGAGCTGGAGCCACATCAGACACAGAGGAACATTTTCATGTTTTTGGCTGAGAACAACCGCCGGCGGCAGGAGCAGCAGAGGCAGTTCTGCAGGTCACTCCAAAGGGGTGGAAAGAGGCAGCCCTGGGGGACAGAAGCAAGATCTGAAGGCTGCCTTTGGGCTGCCTGACACCCCCCTGACCCCCACCTGGACACCCAGCATCAGTTTCCAATGTGGGACAGAAAAATCCTGGCTGAAGGCAGAGGGACCTTGATGGCAGGCTGTCCCCTTCCCAAACCTGAGAGCATGTCCTTCCTTGGCAGAGTCCTACCCCCCAACACCTTGTCCTGAGCAGGGACACCTGTATGGGACACCCAAGGTCTCGGCCCAACCTGGCTTTGCCTCAGCTGCACCAGAGACCTTCTCATGGGCTGGGAAACCACCATGGGCACCTTGATGTGATCCGATCCCAGGTGGCCTGAGCCAGTCCTGAGGAATTCTCTGTCTTCTGCCTGCCTGTTTGATTGGATGCCTTTCTCTCTCTCCCTCTCACCTCAGCTCCAGGTGCTGGTCCAGCACATGAAGAGCTGGGGCTGGAGCTGCGGCTGCAGCAGTGGTGGCTGCTGGTGACAGGGCTGGGAGGCCGCTTATCTGCTGAGGTCCACCTGTGGATACAGAATAAATACCTCTGTTCCCACCTGGACTGAGTGGCCTAGGCCTGGTGATGAAGCTGTCTAAAGGCTGGGACCGTGCTGAGACCACGGGGGCTGGGACATGGAGGGGGGTCTTGTGGTGGGACATGGGCTCTTCAGGAAGGTAAGGAGGTGGGTTTGCCTCTTGCCTACTGCTCAGGGTCGGACCAAGCAGCAGGTGGGCGTCATGTTTGGAGGTGCCTGCTCTTCAGGAGGAACAGGTAGATGAGGCTCCTTCACAAGCCCTGGTCCTCATGGGGGACCTGTGCCAGCCCCTAAGCCCCCCATCCTCCCCCAGTACCTGACAGCAGGAGAATCCAGACATCTGGGAGATCCCCAGAGTGCATTTCCTGGCACAGGCGATAAGGAACCAAGAGGGAGAGGTGCCTGGGGAGCAATGATCGCCCATGGGATCATTGATGCCTGCTGGGATGTCACTGCCCAGTAAGGTGCCACCATCCAAGTGGAGAATATGGGGGACACTGGAAGGGGGAGGCGGGGGCAGTGGAGAGCAGTGAGGCATATTTGGGAGCACTGGAAGGGGTACTGGGAGCAGTACAGGAGACAGGGAGCAATGGAAGGGGCGCTGGGAGTCCTGAGGATGACCCTAAGAGCACTGGAGAGACTGTGGAGAACTGCAGAGAGCTGTCACTGGCCTTTACCTCCCCTGGCCAGCGCACCAACCCTGTGCTGTGCCTGGGTATTGTTCTCCCCCAGGAAGGGAAGGCACTGTCTTCCTCCTTTGTGAGCCCACCTCCCAAATTTGGATACCACCTCCAAAATTTGAACACGTCCAGGGATTGCTCCCACACAAAAGGTGGGATTGCTCCCACACCTCCCCTGGGCAGAAAAGGCACCAATACATCTCTGTGCTCTCCAGTCTGGTGTGTTGGTGGCTTTGTGAAAATGAACACTTATCATTGCAGCAAGGCTTATTGCATCCCAGAACTAGAATCACAGCCAAAAAACTCAAGGGATGATTTTTTTTCCTCCATAAAATTCCAGCTTTTAATAGAATCCCACACCAGTTTCTGATTGAAACTGATTTTGTATGGTGCTGCCTGATGTGGCTTTTCAGGGGTTGTTTAGTTTGGGTTTTTTCCCCCTTCCTCATCATTCACCCGTGACCAACCATTTCACTTAGCACAGTGGCAGTGCACTACAGAAACGAGGTGTGAAGCAATCCTGAGGATCCAGGATGCCCATGTCCTCCATTTTAGCATCTCTCTGGCAACAGCAGGAAATCCAAATGACAACATCTTTCAAATGCACTTCATCAGTCACAGGAAGCTAGGAATGACCTTCCCTGAAACTTTGAGCATGGCACCTTTATGCATGCAAGTTACTCCTGGGGAGGTTCCAGTTGGACACAGAGGAAAATTTTCCACAATGAGAACAATCAGCCACTGGAATAATCACCCCAGGGAAGTAGTGGATTCCTCAGCACTGGAAACTTTTGAGATTCAGCTGGACTGGGTGCTGCGCCAGTCTTGTCTAGACTGTGCTTTTGCCAGGAAAGGTTGGTCCTGGATCCTTGAAGTCCCTTCCAAACTGGGATTCCATTAGTTTATGAAATCAAACAATGTGCTCCCTATGCTCTGCTGAACCTTTTCTAAACACAACACCCAAAGGCAGCTTCTAGAGAAAAATTGAGAGATATCTTCCTAGAGTCACTGTTGTTTTTCTGTCCCTCGGAGCTGACTGAGCAAGGACTCACAGGACCAGCTCTGCCCCTAGGAGAGCAAGTGGCGTTGGCCCAGTGGCAGAATGTATGTCAAATGCTGCAGGACAAGGCTTATGAAGCAGGTGTCCAAGTTGTGGAGCTCCCCCCACCCCAACACTGGCTGGTTGCTGCCAGGCCACGCAAAGCTTCTGCAGGGGAAACAGAGCCCTTTGTGGTCGAGTTACTCCCTCACTAAGGCCTGCAAAGAAATCAGATGCCAATGGACAAGAAAAGCTTCTTGTGGCTGAAGAAAGGCTTTTCACAAAGTACTCTTCTGCACCCAGAAGACCCAGCTCTCACCTATTGTGAGAAATAAAGTCTGAACAACTCTGGAATGTTAAAGTAGTTACAAAGTTATAAAGTCAAGGTTGAAGTTAGTTTAAAAATTGAAATGGTAGTTAGTATTAAAAACTGTTTGTATTCATTTTTTGTACTCTCTGCCTTAAAAAAATTCTACTAACTTTTCCCGTCACTTCCCCATTAGGTAAGACTGCTGCTGTTTCCCCCCGACATTGCTGTCCCCCCCATTTTAGTTTCCTCAGCAGGACCCCATCTCCTCTCCGCCCTGTTGCTCCGGATTCGTCCTTCAGAACCCTACTCTCCGCCTACCCTCTGGCTACTCTCTGCCCACGCTGACCCCTCTGCTCACCAGTGTTAGCCCGAGTATGTAAATTACAAAGCCCAGGTGCATGATGGGACTGAATCGATATCAGAAGCCTCTCGTGGAAATGAGCCAACTCAGAATCTAGATCCGCGAAAGATAGCACTGAACTGGCAACACCCAGAAAGATGTTTGGACAATCTCCTGTATCTCGCTGTAACTTCAAAAGTCCTTAGAGAGCACGACAACCCTGGACTCGGTGCGAGCCAAAACAGTTCTCTGGGACTCCCGCGAGAAGGAGAACTCCCACTTTGTGGCGAGAGCTGCAGAATGGATTGCACCTCCTCCTCAGCGGTGTAGGTCCGAGCAGGAGGGGCGAAAGCCACCCTCAAGACCCCCCCTTTCTAAGAGCTGAAATTAATAAAGGCAGTTAAGGAGGAAACATTGTCTCCTGCCCATTTATAACACCTATAACCCAAGCACACTGTAGAGGCAACTTTAGCGCTGCCATTCTCCTTCACTCCTCCACACACAGCTCAGGCAAAAGGGTGGTTTCCTTTTGCTCACATGCAAGAAGCTTCTTTTCTCTATCTCTGGCCAACGTTCTTTCCACCCAGAGCCTTGCAGCTGATCACCAGTCTGATTAGGCACCATGAGTTTTTACAGGGATTCACTTGGTAAGGAGTGTTCAGAGGTAAGACAGAAAAAGGCAAGTGACTAGCACACAAGGCAAGCCTACTCATTGCACCTTCCTCCAACATGTCTTGTCTTTTGGGGAAATTGGGACTGTCTTGGGGTGATTTTGTGATGATGCTTTATTCCTTAATTGACTGTTTTATGCCCAGATAGTGAGTGGTGTAGCTTTAAGATGGACCCGGGGGTGGGGAGCCGTGGGGTCCTGCATGGATTCTGTTCTCTCTCCAGGTGCTCCAGGCAGTGTGGACTGGGACGCTACATTGTTCCTTTTGTTGGATTGTTGGTTTTTTCCCCTAGCATGAGGCAAAGTTTTTTTCCCTTTTCTTCCCCTAGCCTGGAGGCTGTGCCAGGAATCCTCTTGATGATTTGTTTCTTTTCACTTGAACTTTTTTGGCTTGGCTTTTTTTGTTGTTTTTGGGGTTTTTTTCCTTTCTTCAGCCATCCGGGGAGCCAGTGGAACTGCTGTATACAAGAACAGATAGGAAATGAAGCAGGGGGCACAGTGGAGCTTGTGAATTGAGATATCTTAGCCTTGATTGGGTACAGACCATGGGGTAGAACAGTCACAGATATTAAAAAGAACTGGGAAGAGAGCTGCATATGTAACTGTCAAGGTCTTTAAAACCATGTACTTTTGTGAAGGCTGCCAAATAACGCGAACAATAAGCAGTCTGTAGTTAGTGGGAAATGTCTTGTGACAGTTTAGGGCTGTGGCCTATTTTGAGATGTAACAAGTAACAGTGTACTTTGAGAATAATATCTGACTTCAATGGCTTCAAAGGCTTCAACTTTTTTTTACCCTGACTTCAGCTTAGACTTCAATAAACTTCAACTTCAGCTCAAACTCTGACCTATTTTTGCTCAAGCTTTGACTTAAGGCTCCCTGCTTTGACTAATTTTGCACCCCCTCTTTTGAAGTCCTGTCTCCAGGCGCCCAGCAATTGGTGTCTTCCGTGTTAG
Organism: Sinosuthora webbiana; assembly: GCA_013397395.1. Classification (NCBI taxonomy): domain Eukaryota; kingdom Metazoa; phylum Chordata; class Aves; order Passeriformes; family Sylviidae; genus Sinosuthora; species Sinosuthora webbiana. Next base: position 3,643 of record VXBN01003355.1, on the reverse strand, counting down.
GAAGTGAAGACTGCCTAATTTGTGTAGGCAGCTGGTGACTCCCCAGGACTAGAAGTGCTGCTGAAAGAATCAGGATTGGGCCTGTTACAATCCTTCTGGACAACCAGGAGAACCGGAGAGACCGAGAGGTGAGCTGGGGAAAGGGAAACATGAGTCAGGGAAGTTCTGCCTATCTTAGTTTGGAAAGACAACTGTCTGCCAGGAAAAAGCCAGAGCTCCCATGGGAATGGAGAAACAACATGTAAACATCCTCCCTGTGAATTATTATAATTTTGAAATTAATGGGCTTTCAGGCAAAGATATGGGAATGGGAATAAGAGTTCTTTACTAGGAATATTAAAAATGTAGTAGTACAAAAAAGCAAACGAACAAAAAAGAAAAACCCTGACAGGGTCAGAACACAACCTGACACCCTGTTGGTCAGGGTGTTGGTAGAAGTCCAATTAAGTCCTCCTGGAGTAACAGATGTGGTTCTCTTGGAGTAGAGATGATCCTGTAGAAAGGTCTAGTGGTGGCGAGATGGGTCCGGTCTTCCTCTGGGAATCCAGTGCAAACAGGCTGTTCAGGTGTTGTGAATCTCAGTTTTTATCCAGGTAGAAATGCTTGGCTCATCCTGCTGGGTGGAGCATCTCACAATAGGATGATGTAATTTTATCCGTCGTGCAGTGAGCCTTAATGGCCCATTAAGAGAAGATATACCCCTTGAGGGAGGATGGGTCATGGAAGAAAAAAAAAACATTGCACACCTGGTTTTAAAAGCTGGCCCATTAACACCTCCCCACCCGGTTTCAGCAGATGAAAATAGAATACACACCCCAGTTACATCTTGCATTGCAAGCCGAGACACTACCCGAGAGAGACATTTTTCGGCTTATGTTTGAGCTGCTTAAGAAACATAGCAAGTCTTTGACCTCTCGTGATTTGAAACAATATAAGGGTAAAATTATAGGACCATGCTACAAAAGGAAATAAGATAGCTGCTCAATTACTCCCCTCTTGGAGAATGATTTATGAGATTATGGAGAAGCAAGAACAGTTCCAAACTGTGGCTAATGATCCAAAATAAACGGCATACATATTGAATGCCATTACTTCTTTCCTACAGCCATCCACTCCTCCTCCACCACTGGAGGCAAAAGAAACACCCCAGACCCCTCCGTCTGTAACAGCATTCGCTGCTGAGCACTGTCCTGGGAAAGGAGTGGGGGAGGATGAAAACTACTCCATTGGTCCTGGTCTCATAAACTCTGGTGATGAGCCAGATTTATTTCCTCCAGACCCACACAAGAATTGGATTAGTTTAAAAAGAGAAGTTTTGCAGGAGACTTGGAGATAGCTAACAAGATGGTAGCCACTGTCATATATCACGGCAGTAAACAGCATAATCCTTATTGGGAGGCACTGTCATTTCAAGAAATTAAAGAGTTAAGGCAAACAGCAACTAAACATGGTATTGGGACCCCATATTTTGGGAGTGTGCTGAGGTCTATGCTTTCTGCACATTTAATGACACCTCACAGCTTTAGGTCGCTTGTGGGGCTGATACTGACCTCTAAACACTGTACTTTGTGGGAGGCAGAATGGAAAAAGGGTCTGCAGGCGATTCGTTTGATTTATGTAGGACACAAAAATCCAGATTTAGCTGCTTTAACACTGGATCACCTTGCAGGAGAAGGACTGTGCAAAGATTCTTCAGATCAAGCTCATGAATGTCCAGAGGAGCACTTGAGAGAATAAGTGAGGCGGCAAGAAAGACATTTTTAAAGGTCCATAATGCAAGAATGCCTCAAAAATATTTACACGCATAATCCAAAAGGCAAGACAGTAATTCTGACAGTTTGTTGACAGGCTGAAGCAAGTCTTAGAAAACCAAAAAGAAAATGAGACAGCCTGAGAAACTTGGCTATTACATTCTGGAAAACAAGCAATTAGGGAGCAAGGCCTTTGTTCTTACTACAGCAGAATGAGGAAAACCCCAACTGCATCAGAATGATTTCCAGGGCGGGAAACACAGAAAACACACAGCACTTCTGCCCCAAGCAAACCAACAAAAACAAGCACAAAAACGTAATGTTGAGTGCAGAATTCTCTCTGCAAAAGAGCTTGGAGTTGCTGACATCTCTGACATGGAAAAGAAGCAACTAGGAAGCAGGGCCTTGCCCCTTGCTGCTGCAGACATGGGAAAACTGCAAGTGCAGCAGAATGTCTTCCAGGGCTGGAAAAGGAACGAGTGGTGCTGTACTAGCTTCTCTGCTTTCTGGGAAAACAGAAAAAACACAGGGCTTCTGCCCCAAGTAAACCGACAAAAACAAGTACTAAAACCAAATTATGAGTGCAGTGTTCTCTCTGCAAAAAAGAGCTTGGAGTTGCTGACAGCTCAGCCATAGAAAAGAAGCAACTAGGCAGCAGGGCCTTGCTTCTTGCTGCTGCAGATATGGGAAAACTGCAAGTGCAGCAGAATGTCTTCAAGAGTTGGAAAGGGCATGAGTGGCGCTGCAGTAGCTCCTCTGCTTGTGGGAAGCAGAGAAAACACACATGGCTCCTGCTCCAAGAAAGCCAGAGAACCCCTCACCGATGTCACAAGCTCTGCATGCAGCGTTCTTTCTGCAAAAGAGAGCTTGGAGTTGCTGTCAGCTCTGCCATGGAAAAGAAGTAACGAGGCAGTAGGGCCTTCCTTCTTGCTGCTGCAGACACAGGAAAACTGCAAGTGCAGCAGAATATCTTCCACACCTGGAAAAGGCACGAGCGGAGCTACAGTAGCATCTCTGATTGTGGAGAGCACAGAAACAATACAGGGCACATGCTCCAGGCGAAGCCACAGCAACCCCCTCTGAGGACACTACATCTGCCAAAAGAGTTCTATCTGTTCCCGGGCAAGGAGATGCATGAGTGACACTACACTAGCTTCTCAGCTTCTGGAGAGTACAGAAAGCACACAGGGCTGCTGCTCCAAGCAAAGCTACAGAAAGAGCTTTGGAGACCACTAGAGCTGCCAAAAGTGATGACTCGGTTCCCAGGCTCGAGGACCCATGGGCGCTGCTGAGGTAGCTTCTTGGCTTGTGGATAGCACAGAAAGCACACAGGGCTGCTGCTCCAAGCAAAGTTACAGAAATAACCTCCGAGCCTACTAGAGTTGCCTGCAGCGATTTCTTGGTTGCCAGGCTCGGGGACGCACGGGTGAAGCTGCGGTAGCTTCTCTGCTTGTGGAGAGCACAGAAAGCACACAGGGCTGCTGCTCAAAGCACAGCTACAGAAACACCCTCCGTCACCACTAGATGTGCCTAAAGCGATTTCTCGCTTCCTGGGCTCGGAGATGCACGGGCGCTGCTGCAGTAGCTTCTCTGCTTGTGGAGAGCACAGAAACCACTCAGGGCTGTTTCTGCAAGCAAAGTTACAGAAACACCCTCTGAGTGCACTAGAGCTGCCTAAATCGATTTCTCGCTTCCCAGGCTTGGGGACACACGGGCGCAGCTGCGGTAGCTTCTCGGCTTGTGGAGAGCACAGAAGCCACGCAGGGCAGCTGCTCCAAGCAAAGTTACAGAAAGAGCCTTGGAGACTACTAGATCTGCCTAAATTGATTTCTCAGTTTCCACGAATGCAAGGGCGCTGCTGCTGTAGCCTCTCGGCTTGTGGAGAACACAGA
>VXBN01003353.1:56996-125238 GCA_013397395.1 Sinosuthora webbiana | reverse complement strand
TATTCCCAAAATCTTTGCCTGACAGCCTTTTAATTGCAAATTTAAAATAATTTGGAAAGGGCAGGGAGGGGCTTATATTCCAGGGGAGACTCCAGTCTTCCCTGGCAGATACCTGTCTATCTAAACCAAGACAGATTTAAACACCTGTGATTTTAATTTTTTCTGCTTTATTTAAAAAATCCTGCAAAGATGATGTTTGTGGTTGCATCTCATCGAATCAAATTAGTATGTTAGTCTGTGCCTGCGAGCCATCCCAGTGAGTTAAAATGCTGCTTCTGTGAATGTTCTTGAAGAACACAGTAGTAGGACCCTGCAGAGAAACTTGATATCCATAAAAACTTTGAAGTCAAAGAAACGTACTGCATGGCATATCTTAAGATACTTCTCAGCAACATTTTCAAACAGTACTTGCACAGAAGGATGTTTTTTATTCATTGACTTGGTAAAACAAACTAAATAATCTCTGAAGAACACGGTGAAAAAAGTCACACAGCTGCAGTTAAAGGGGTGTCAGCTTCTCTTTGCAGTTATGACTTCATTTTCTTTCTACTTTCTCTTGTATATGCAGTGGTAAGTCTTAAAACTAGATGTATTTGCTTTCCTAAGTAAATATATGCCCCACTACTTGCTTCTATTTATTTAAATAGGCAGTGATTAATGCATGGTATTAACATTAAAAAGACAGAAAAAAGGAGGGGCATCTGACAGAAAAGGTTATATGACAAGAGCTGGTGGTTCTGTGCTGGTGAATGTGTCAGGTAGATTGATAGCCAGCTGCACCTGGGATCTCAAACCTCCAAATTTGTTGTATTGTCCAGACACTCTTTATTGTCTCTCCTCACGCCTGTGCATGTCCAAACTCACCCAGACAAAAAAAAGAGGCTGCAGATATTTTTCAAGTTTTCTCGGTTGCCAAGATCGACAGTCCTAAGGCAGAGCAAGGTTGATACTGGCATTTGAACCCAACAATAACCAACACTTACGATTCTTTGGTTTGGGGAACAGTGTCAGAATCATAACCACAGCAGGAGATGAGCATTTGACTACTGCTATTCATTCCACGGTTTTCATAAAACCAACAGAAAAAAAAACTCATAACAGATGTTGTCTGGCCTCAAGTGGATAAGTATATGCCATAGACAGATCAAGGCACTGCTTTTAGGAAAATTTAAAGGCTGCAGACTCTTGACTTGCCTTCGTGAACATGGGGAGAGGGAACAGCTCCTGTCGGTCTCTGAAGAAGTAGTTAATCATCACACATATGCAAGCCATAGGCATTTTTTCCCAAGCATTTGACAGAATATTTGGCTTTCATTTGCTGCAAAATAAACAAAACAGTTCAAGGGATAAATTTTAACTTACAGGCTATAGCTATCATCACACAAATTTTAGGCTGCCCCTCAGTCTTGCAGTTTTTTTCAATTGGATTTGCATAGCTAAGAAGAGTGAATCATTGGGTTCAGTTAATGAGCTGATAGGGAAACATCGAAAAGGGATAGTGATTTGCCTAAATGTCAGATGGTAGTCAACACTGTAATTGCACAGCCAGTCTTAGACAGAATGGATCACTTCATTGATATGTACTGCACCTAGGTACTGATATTCTGCAAGTGGTTTGGTACAAAAGCCAGTCTCTGCTTCAAAACTACTTTATGAGTCTCTCTTTCCTGGCATCAGAGGTAGTTTGTTCTTGAATTCCCTATCCCAAGGCCATATTCAAGCAGTTGCTAAATGAGGGACAGAGCCTTTTCATCCACTCACATTATACCACAGACAACTACAATGTTGTCTGTAAATGAATAAATTTTTTCTCTTTTTCATTTTTCATCCAAACGCATTACAGCTGCAACATCTCAACATACATCTGTGACTTTCCTACATTTAGGTAGGCACCAGTCAGCCAGAAGGAGAAATATTATTAAAGAGGCTATTAAACAAATACAGCCAGAATTATAAGAAAGCACAGAGAAGTTAATGAAAAGATATACATCCTCAATGTTTCAAACCATATATGCGCTGTTTATGAAAGTGTGTGAAATAGAGGAAATAAGATTCCATAGACCTACAAAAGCTGTGGGAACATTGATAATCTTTTCCAAAATAAAAATACTTTCAGCAAGTCCTGAAAAAAATATTTTCTTAGTGGCTCTGGAGCAAAATGAAGCAATTCTCTATTTGCAGTACATTGCAAATAACTGATGCCGTTTTCCTTGCTGTATGGAGTTGTTTCATGAATTGTTACTTGGGTGGTACAATGCCTGTTAACTCATATTAAAATAAGTTTTGCTCCCATGACAAAGCTTAATGTAACACAGCAGGGTTACAGGCTATTGCTAAGGCCCAGGGCATCTTCCTCTATGCAATATAATCATCTTCAAACCCCTCAATTTTTATCATATGCTCTATTATCAAGCATTTGAAATAGGGCTTATTTCTCTTTTAGTAGATCTGGCAGTTCACTACATTAACCAAAATCTTTCAGCAGTGTCCTTTCTGGTCAATTAGAGGCACTGAAGCTTTTATCATCTGCCTTTGTTGCTGGTCATGGAATTGTTCAGGCATTAGCTGTGTACAGGTTTCACTGTGCTTTTCTGCCCATTAACAGTGCTAAGTTCAGCAGCACTGTTCTCATGAATCAAGTACTAAGGGAACCTGCCTGAAAAAAAAAAAAAAAAAAAAAAAAGCTTAAGTAATATTTAATACACAGGTTCTTAGCTGCTACATTTCCTTGTATTTCGTCTCTAGTGTAGTATGACAGAATTTATCACTACTTTCCTTCTCCTGCAATTGCAATAAAACCTGCAGTTAAAATATTGGAAGAAATTGTATAAAATCAGATTATAAAACTTCAAAATTAAAGACTTTGGCAATGATAAAAAATAGAATCAATAATTAATAACAATTGCTTCTTTAAGTGTTTATGCCATAATTTATAAATTTCAAAGAAAAAAGTGTAACTCATGTCACAGGACAGAATGGATTATTCAGCCTATTTTTTAGCAAAGTCTAGGCTGAATTGTTAACTCTCACAAAATGCAATCACATTGTGATACTGTTCCTTACAAAGTTGTTATAATAGAAATAATTTGTAAGAACAATTCAAAGCAAAGAGAAAATATTTTTCATATGCTTAACCTAATTTAAAGATAAAACTGCTTCAGCTCTGTAAACTATATTCTCCCCAGCAGATTAAGATTCAGGGTCTTATCAAAGAGTTTGAGATCGTATCTATTTTCCTGCCAGCTCCTTAGCACCAAAGCTAAGCACAAAAGACCTTTAAGCAAGCAGTAGTGCAATGTCTTAGTTAAGCTCATAGTTTTGAAACATAAACACAAAACTGAATTAGAAGATTGTTCTGTTTTGAGAACAGCAATGTCTGACTACTACAGAAACAAAAGTTCAGACCTTGCCCCTTCTAGGGGAAGTTTCTTGTGGCAAATCAGAATCATCAGTGGGGTTATGCTCCCAAACCACGGCATCATTCTGGACTTCTCTCAGATGAAAATTAGTTAATTTGTTTAATGAGAATCCTCCAATCTCAAAGAAACAGAAAAAGAAACATAGAGCTAAACATCATATGAACTTTAAATCTTACCCCTCTTCTCCCATGGTAGTAAGCCAAATGAGAACAGAGCAAACAAAGAAAAAACAAAGATTAAAAATAGTTGTTCCAGGCCTAGAATATGCCTCGATCTGCTTCTGTCTTCTCCCCATACTTCTCTACAATAAGGTCTCAAGTAGTCAGTACTTTTCGAAAGGTGTGCCTGTGTCAGAGAACATTGTCTTCTCATATTACACAAGCACAAAGGAAAGAGAAGACACACCAATCCCCTCAGATAAGTAATTTTTGTGTCAGAATGCTGAAGCAGATTGCATGAGAGTGAATATTAATTCTTCCTGAGCCTGAGGAGTGCGGTATGAACTCATGAGATCCCTGGAGTGAAGCTGTTCTCATGCATTGTGGGGTCTCCAGAAAGATTCCATGACTGGCTCACCCTTGCTGCTTTCTGCCTGCCCACAGAGCCTCACCCCATTCCACTCTCCCACCCATTCCAGCTGCATGCCTGGGGACATCTGGGACCATTTCTAGTGTTGGCATGGGGACCTTGCCTTGTCCAAAGTTCCTATCCTGTCCCAGCCCCCAGGATATGCTTTCCCAATACTTCTCTCTCTCCACGCATCCGGTTTGCTGTGCATGGTACCTGTCTATAGGCAGACAGCATTTGCCTGCTGTGCTGTGTCCTGCACATAAGCCCCACACCTGCAGTGTCTTCTACAAGGAGGGATGGCATGGCACAGGACGTGTCTTCAAGGTCTGCAGAGGAGAGAAAGGCTGTGAAAACAAACTCACCAGTGTGACTGCCTTTTTTTTTTTTTTTTAAATAAAAAAAAAAAAAAAAAAAAAAAAAAAAAAAAAAAAAAAAAAAAAAAAAAAGGAGAACTAAATGAAATATCTTAAAGTAGGGAACTTGACCAAGTGAATATCTACTGTTTGAAAAACAGGCTGGTAATTTTACAAATCCCATTATTTCAATTCTCCCCTTGTATAGTAGGTTGTTGGCATTACCATTGCATGGTTTGTGTTGGAAAAGCCCTTAAAGATCATGTAGTTTCAAACCCCCTGCCATGGGCAGGTTCACATCCCACTAGACAAGATTGCTCAAAGCCCCATCCAGCCTGGCCTTGAACAATTCAAAGGATGGGGAGTCCACAACCTCTCTCACCATCGTGTTCCAGTGCCTCACCACCCTGTTCCAGTGCCTCACCACCATCACAGTAAAGAATTTCCTCCTAACATCTATTCTAAATTTTCCTCTCGTTTAGTTTAATCCCCATATTAAAATCCATTAGGTCTTGGAAGACAGCATAAGTAAAGCAAGAGCTATTTTTTAAAACAGAATTTTTAATGTTCTGGCCAGGATCTAAACTTAGGGCAAACAGTTTATTCTGTTTCCACTCAGAACACATTTAACAGGATGTTGTACCCCTGGCAAAACTGAGGAAAGTTAAAGACAGCAATTATTGTGGCTTTTTGTTATAAAGCTACTAATAATCCCAGTCTTTGTTTGTAGCCATGCTGAATCACCAAAATGCTCTGTTTCATATTCTTATACCTTCTGTATTTCTCTGGTATTTTTAGCAATTGCTGTAGGAAAAAAAATAAATGGCAGACAGGATTTTTCTTTTGCATGTTTACATTACAAACATCCCAAAATTATTTCTTTCTGTGGTCCATTTCTAGGCTAATGAGGACATGCATGACATCTTCTTTTAATTTCTTTGTGACATTAAAGAGAGTTACTTTCAATTAGGATCCCAAACATCAAATACAGACTTCAAGTTTCCAATCCTCCTCCTGCTTTTTGGAACTTTGTTTCTCCCAAGGTCTGTGGAACAGAAGAGCAATTATCCCTTTTTGCGTTGACACAGAGCTAACAGAAGCATGAATAAGAGCACTCTTAAAAAACCTTAAAATAAAAGGAACTTATATCCCAAAGAAGTGGAGGATCTAACACTGGAGATGCTTGTTTTTTTGCAAGTTACTATTTCTCATTCTGCTTTAAACATGATTTTTTTGCATTCTCTCCTTTCAAAATAAGCACAAGATAAAAAAAGGAATTTGAATTCTCATATGAGAATATTTTACGGAATGCTGAACTTTCTTACTACGTAAATAAATTAATAGTATTTTACAGCTACCCTGTCAAAATGTCTGTGTGCTCTACATATGTTAGTACAGAGATTAAAAAGCTTTTGTCAGTGTTTTCTTTTTTCAACACATATAACTTGATGAAATCATTTGAAGCTAGTGAGACTGAAACAGCATTTACTGGTTCCTGGAATTCAACTGTGTGCTCCATAAAAAATTTGCATTAGTGTAGTAATAAAGCTGTATTCAACAACTTGAAAGTTGCCTGTACAGACTCTCTTCAGGTCTCATATGCTTATAAAGGATGATGCAATCTTCAGGCATAAACTTTTTTCCCTTAAATCTGTGCCTTGTTCATGGCATGGAAGACACTCGATATACTTAATAAGTGTATTCAGTATGCTGTTGTGTACCTACTGTTCAGTACAGAATCTCCTCCCTTATTAACTTCACACTATTCAAGTTATTCTGAAACCAAAATCCTCCAGTTCATTGCAGGACTCTTAGAAACATTTTTTTTTTCAATACAGTGATGTTCACCACTGTATTTTTATTTCACAAAGTCAAAGTAATAGAGGGCTTTAGTGCTGCCCTTCCTTTGTTTAGATTCCTACCTGTTAATGTTGAACTCACAATAATAGTTTAACACATCATTAGCACATCGATTAAGTCTTAACAGGCATCGTGGTTTTCACTGGCTTGTGTCTGTAGCCCTTTCCACCTAAAAATACAAGAGGACTGTGGTCATCTATAATCTCAGACACAGCAAACAGAATATTTAATAGGACAGAAAAACTGCAGCACAGGACTTCCACAGGGATAAAACCGCCACAGCACTACATCAAAGTGAAGATATTAAACAATACTGAAAACAGCAACATCTGCATACACTGAGTTAATATGGTCAATTAATGAAGGGAAACAAAACAAGCTTCTTTTGGTGCAGGGTTTTAAATCATCTGTTTCTGTTAGGGGCAATTATGTCGTGGCTAGGTTAAATAGCTCCTCATATCTCTCCTAGATCTGTCAACACTTGCTAATGGCAGAGTGAGGTTACAAACCCTTTTCCTGGTTCAGTAGCACAGGTCCTATACCTTTTCCAGACTGTGAGAAAAGAAATATATTATTATGGAAATTGTGTCAGTATAAAGAAACACAGTTGATATTTTTGCCATCATATGATACTTCTGGTATCACCTCATTTATGGGTTAATCGCTATTAAATACAACAGAGTTGTATCTGATTATTCAATACAACAGAGTAAATTAAAACAAAGCAGAGGAAGAACGTTCAGTATTATTTAATGATTCCTGCTAGCATTTCATGGTCAATATTTGTTGAAAGACACCTCCTTCACCACTCCATTAGGCCAAGGCTTGCCTCATCATTAAAGACACCCATTCAAAAAGAGAGTGGCCAGGGAAATGCAATATAAATATGACCTTTAGTTGGCAGTCATTACTGCTTGGAAAGTCTCCTGTCCACAAAAATGGCTTTCTCCTCCAGCACTTCCACAGAACTGGTGTGCAACCATCCACTGTTTATTTTGTTAAATATATTTACCAGGTATATGGTGAAAATAATGAAATTTCAGATGCATAAACAGGAACTCTGTACAAAAAAAAAAAGGACACAGATTCTCCTCAGAACAGTCTTGCAGCTTTGAAACATGCTACACTTCACAGAATGCCATGTGGGCTGCTTTTTCACAGTTTTATAATTCCTAAGGGGATTATTTTAATAACTGGGATCATGTGGGCATGTGAGTATTTTACATATGTAATACTATCTGGCAACACATTCTAAGTGTACTACCAGTCATCATAGCTTTTATTATAGCAATCAATATTTTTTACCCTTAAATGATGTAATATAGATGCCCATCCCATCTTGCAAACCTTGATCTGGAAAGTGCATTAACCTACATTATGAAAGCTTTCAAGAATGTCACTAAAAAGTAGAGGAGAAAACAGGCTAGGGTTCATTTTGTACATGGCTGTAGCCTTGAAGTGGTAAGTGGTCATTTGCAGGCAACAGTACCGTACTGCTTCTTCTCCTTGTATACCAGGAAATTTCCTTTTTCCAAACAAGACAATACTAAAATTTAATTAGCTTAAAAATTCACTGAATAACTAAATTTTAGAAACTCAAGAGTTTTAGTGATTGCAGAAATTGTACTGAATTTGTTTTACCTGAACTGTGTCATGTCCCCCTATCATTCTTGTTTTCATGCATTAAAAATAAATATATTCAAGCTTCTGAAATCCCTTTTCCATATCCTTACTTTGACATATCATAACATCTTCTCTTCCTCTTTTGGAATAATTTAAATCCTTAGCACTTAGAAACATATCAAACCTTGTAACCAGGACTGAGAAAATGTCTTTCCAAATTTCCTTAGAGTTAATCAGACTCCAGGCAGACACATTTGGCTTAAATGTCTCTTCCTGCAAACCCCAGAACTCAATCAACACACAAGGCTTCCCACACATAAAGCTGGGATCTCAGACACATTCTTTCCACCCTTAAATTGGAAAATACTTCTAAAGTTTTGTTGTTGGACTCCATGTTATTACATTTTATGTATGTTATTACATTTGTATGAGCACCTGCTAAGGGCAGGCATAAATCCTTGTGATGTAAATCACTAAATTTAATAGGGATGATGTTGTAGTTAGATCCTGGTTTCAAATACCTGAAAGGAGTTGTAGCCAGATGGGGGTCAGTCTCTTTTTGTAAGTTACAAGTAACAGGACAAGAGGTAATGACCTCCAATTGCACCAGGGGAGTTTTTAGACAGGATACTAGGGAAGATTTCTTCACTGAGAGCGTTATCAAGTATCGGAACAGTGCGCCCAGAAAGGTGCTTGAGTCACTATCCTTGGAGCTATTTAAAAGGTGCTCAGATGTGGTGCTTAGGGACATGGTCTAGTGGTGGACTTGGCACTGTTAGGTTAACAGCTGGTCTCAAAAGTAATAGATGTCTTTTACCAGTGAAACAATTCAATGATTCTGTGGTTTTACTCACTGCCTATCATGGACAAAAAGCAGCTGGGATTTAGTGATCTGGTATTCAAAGTCCAAGTCTGTTATCACTCCAAGGAGGCTCTGGAGTTCAGGTAGGTGTTGGTCCTACATGCAGGCTGGGCTTTCATGCAGTGCTCACCCCCACAGAGACACTTGCCACCCACTAGCACCCATCGGCACCAACAGCTCAGCCAGTGACTCCTACCTAGCTGCTCCCTGGTCTTTCCTAAGATTTCTGTGCTGGTGTTCTGTTTCTTGAATCCTTGATTGGTCAATGATCCCATCTCAACAACCCTGCTCACACCTCCAGAATTACCTTTTCATACCACTGTGGGGATGTTCCCACAGCTGTGCCAGTAGCCAGGCCCCAGGTCAGCAAGCAGTGTCTCATCAGGGCCTCCAGCTATGGCATTGTGGGAAGCTCTTGGAAGGATTGTGGAAAGGGAGTTTCACAGGTGGCAAAGTCACTGCTCAGGATCCATCTGCCTCCACTGTTCACATCTACAAACCAAAGGGTACTGTGTTTCTCTTATTACATTTTCTTTCATTGACAGGGCAACTTATAGCCATCTTGCCCTGGTGGACAAGTCATGGAGGGGCATGGATCTTCTTAAGCACTAGTCTATGTGACCTTTAATAATCACAAGTTGTAATTTATCTTTCTGTCCTTCTAAATGTACAACAGAGCACAGCTGAAAAGCAAAGGAAAATATGCCCTCCAATCTCTAGAGTTTGTGGGGCAGACACAGTGAGGTGAACAATGTCAACGTGAAGACTTCTTCCTCTGCTGTGACTTACAGCATTTTCTCCACAACACAGGACACTGCATGAGAAGGAACACCAAGCAACTTGGCTTCCTTATAGAATTAGCTGACCAGGAGGCCCCCTGCATGAGTACATCAGATTTGATCCATCTCCCTATTAGATTTTGGGGTCAGGTGCTTAGCATAAAGGGATTTTTAGAGTTAATATGCCTCTGAATCCACTCATAGATCTGTAAAATTATTCTTCTAAAATGTGGTCTACTTATGTTCCAAACATTTTGTTTTTGGACAAAAGGAACAAGTACCCGACATACTGATGAATGAGCTACTGTACTTAAACAGATGATTTGGGGAGTCTCCTTTCATTATGGAACACAATCAGATACCCATTTGCTAAGAGCACCATTTTCAAACAATACTGACTGATGGGATTCATAAGAGAAAGCTTTTGTCAACATACCCAAAAGAGGAGGACATCACTGGCTCATCACTTAAGCTAAAGGACTGACTTGTCTAGATTGGAGGTTTTAGAAGAGCAAAGTAGCTAGAGCAGATATGGATTAAACTAAACGGGTTTAGAAGTGTACACAAGCACAATGTCCTTTTAAACTGGACTTGTGTTTTTTGTGATTACACAAAAGCAAGAACAGGAGGAGGATGAAAAAGAGAATCTGTTAAAGAGAATCTGGAAATTTTGCAACAATATTCACAGGACAAAAATCCAAGGCATTTATTATTTTGGACTACTGTCTGACCCAGTTTAGGAGTTTTCATTTGGTATAGTATAAAGTACCAAATTACGTGAGATGATGATAAAGGCCAAGTATTAAGACAGCCTGTTGGTTGAAGGTTTGTGCAGGACATCTCACTTCAGTTTGTCTTCATAAAATAAAATGTTCATAAAAAGTACAACTGAACCATTTTAATCTGAGGGGTCAGCTGGACTATCATTAAGGTTTATGTAAATATGGTACCATTAAACAAAGACTATACAAAGTATTAAAGATCATTTGTCCTCCTTACTCTGTGCTTCATGTCCTGTTTGTACTGAAATCTTTTCATGTCCATTTTCTTTTGGGAACAAAATGACCATGAATGCAATGCTATCAGCTAAGAGCATTTTATACCACCATAGTAATTTATTATCTTTATATGTCTGGAGGGACAGTTAAAGAAAAGTCCTATATCAGGTAATTTAAAGTCAATATCCCCTCTCCATGTTAACAGCAGCATTTCATGTATGGAAGTATGGAATTCCACTATTGTGGAATTTGTTAGATTATTTTATTAATTATCATTCAGCCCAGTGAAAATTGACAGTAGTTATTTAATAATGAGGTGCTGCTAGTATATATTCTTCCACTCTACTATGAAAAAAGCTGCATGAGAAATAACCCCATGCCAGAATGAAGGGCACACTCTAAGCACAAACATCTTGCAGAAAGAATTTTGCAGAGGCAGCAACTGGCTGACATTTCATAACCACATAATTTGTATCAGCAAATCCTATGGTGCATCATTTCCTTTGATGATAAATCCGTACTTTGCACCAATGACTCTTTCTCAACTGTGCAAGAGCTCTAATAAGAGCTGTACTGAGTGTACACTACTCTATTTTGGTGGGGTTCTTTTGGTTTCTTGTTGTTGTTGTTGCTTTGTTGTTTTATTTTGTTAAAAAAAAGGCAAAAAAAAAAATACAGCATCTAACTTTTTCTAATAACAAGAAATAAGGGGGTGTCTTTCATACTCCTGAAGTTCACATTGTTTGGGACTAGATTAATTCTTTATATGATACTGTTAAACATAGCCAAGACGATGTATTCTTTACTAGGTATCACTGCTGTTCGCATTTTGTATTTAAAGCTCATCTTTCAAAGCAACTTAGTTTTCTTAAGCAAACAAGAGGTGAGCTCACATCTCAAATGACTTGCATCCTGGTGACCTTAGAAATATTGATAGAAGAAAAATATCCTAAGACTAATTTGACACTGTGACTATTGCAGATCCTTAAAATAATTTCAACAACAAAGTTTGTGAAGCTGTTCAACTTAAAGTAACATGACAGTAGTTAAATAAACTGCACATACATTTACAAAAGTTACACTGATGATTCCTAGTAATCACTTGCTCTTTGCAGACAGCTGCATAAAACTAGATGATCTCATTTTACCTTAAACTTTTCCTCAAAAAATTGCTGAAATCTTAAAATTGCTACTACAAAAACATATAGTAAAAATCAATCTTCAACCACAGTCTGAGTTGAAATGCAAAGGGATGACTTACTGAGGAATAATCTTGTGACTTTCCTAGATCACATTAATATCCTATTAACTGTGTGGGAGGGAAAGACTCACCAGAATGCTCTTCTGTGTGCTCCACAGACCTTCACTGTGGTTCACCCAGTCTTCCTAAGTTTTACAAATATTGGTGAATCTCAAAAAATTTTAGATAGTTATAATTCAGTCAATTAATATGCAAATGTTACTCTAAGCCTGTAGCACACTGAGTTTAATTTCACAGAAAACAAGTTGTTTTTTTTTTTTTAAATGCTGTGCACACTGCTGTCCTTACAGGTAAGAACATTGCTGCAAATGCTAGGATGAGGAACCCTTAATCATCACTAACCAATAATAGGGAAGCAAAAGATTGTAATTAATTCTTTATTATGCATTTTTATTAATAAGTATTGGTATTTGGGGCATGCATAATAACACTGCAACAATTATATCTATCACAGCATTACAACAGAAATTATCTGAAACCTTGTATTTTTGCATTTTGTGAACAGTGTTTAGTGCTTCTGCAGCCTTATATGAGATAGAAACCAAACTCCCTGGTAAATCAGGCTGATAAAGATAGGCACCTCAAAAACTGACCAGGCAAGATTTTGCCATAAACTGCTTTAAGTTATATTACACTAGGGGATGTCATCAGTGAAGAGACAGTACCAAAATTTTGATGCAACTTGAATTGTTTCTGGAAAGGGAATAACTTATTGTCCAGCAATTACTTAGAAGCAAGACAGCAAATAGCACAGATGTAATTATTATTTATATTCTTATTTGTTGTTATTTCTGGAGGAAGATCTAGGGATTTGTTCTTTGCCTATACAGAACCAGTCATGCTTATAGCAAACACCATCATTTAAAACCAAAGCCACATTGAAATGCCAATGCATAGAAAAAAGACAGTCAATTGTCTGGGATAGACCGTGCTCAGTGACTGATTTGTCACAATCCAAGATGCTGCCATTCTCTGCTATCATTCTGCCCATTTCTTCAGGGTGAATGCCACAGTAACAGAATGGAATCTGTGCTCAAGTGTTAGGTGTTCATTTTTCAGCTAAACACCAGATTTCACACCAAAACACATAAATGGGGGCACCAGCATCTGTCCATCAACACCACTGCAACAATGGCCAACAGGTATTGGAGAAGGGATAAGTTCTCACTGCAGCAGTTCTTTGCATGAACTGGAATCCCTGTGAGCACCAATGGAGATTTCACCTTTTGAAAGGCAAGTATTGAAAAATGTTTGAGGTAACAACCTTTGCATTTTCAACAATGTGTAAGATAGGGATTAAATTTCACCTCTTGCATTAGAATTACACTGGTAGAAGCTCAGACCAACAGCTGCCAGAATGACATCTAACACCTAAGTGATATCTAATGCATAGCTGCATTACAATCTAATGTAAAAACATGTTATCCTGAGACATTATATAACTGATAACTCTTTTGCACAGATTAAAAGCTGTAGAAGTCATGAGGAGAACAAATGTACATACATACTCAGCAGGAAAAGACCATTTTGTACTACTAAGCCACAATTCTTTCTAAATGGATGAAGTATATTTCTAGTCTTGCCAGTAGTATAAAAATAGCATTCCAAGATTAATACAAGTTCAAATGAAACCTAAGAAGACACACACGATGGAGTTAACAAACATGTGGCACCCTGCATTCTCTGAAATTTAAGTGAAATTGTTTATCAGTAACTTTATTTATGAATACTACTCCCACTGGAGTAGGAGCCATTAAGGATGAAAATCCATGCAGGTAAGTAGTATAAGACTGACAGGGCAATATGAGCATTCTGAACTGCTGTCATTGGACTGAAAAGTAATTCAAAGTCTGCGGCAAGGTTAATTCTTCCATTTGACAGATTCCCAAATTCCTCTACTTTCAATGCAGAGGGCTCCCCTTCAACAGGGTAATAAATAAATTTTCTTATTTACAGTATGTAATTCACAGAACACAATAAAAGATAATTTTCACAACAGAGGAAAAGTTATAAAGGAACAAGACTCTAAATGTTTCCAATATTTCCATGTTTTCCATCCCTACATCTCTTCGCATATTTATTAATATAAATTTAAGCCTTTAAACAAAAACACTGTTGCATATAAAAAGGGATCAAAACTCCTTCCCCACTTTTAGAATCAGGGTAGGATGGACAGGCATTACCAAACAATACTGAATTTGAAAGAACAGATCCTGCTGTAAATCCATCTCCTGGCTGAAAAACACGGATACACGAGAAAATGAGAAACGGAAATATGAGAATTTCATTCTCATAAATTTTATTCTTTTTTAATTCCTCTACTGAAGACACCCTTTCCCTCCAAAATACAGTTTTATTTGGAACAACAAACATACAGAAAATACATCAGTTGAAAACCTGCTATAACTTAAAAATGTTATTCTTCATGTTCTTAAAGCCCTTGCACATGCAGAAGAAAATGAATGCCACAACTGGGTCACATAAAATAAAAAGTTTTTGGGAAGTATTTTTCATTGCAAAACATGTCAATTCTGTAAACCACAGGCTACAATTCTCTTCATTTCTCTATTAGATCTTATTTTAAGAGGCAATGAGAATTAGAAGATAGCAGATGAAAAAGCGTAAATCCCATACCTGACAGCTTGACTTTAAACATGAAGAATACAGAATCACAGAATAATTATTCAGCCTGGAAGAGACCTCAGCAAGTTACAGTTCAATCTCCTTATCAGGGCAGAGTTAGTAATAGGTCACAATCAGGCAAAAAAGGTTTAAACCGAAATGCACCATCCCCCTTAAAGCTGAATTGGGTGTATAGGTAATGTGCCTCCGGTAAAGTGAACATTTTTAACGACGTGCATATTCAAAAAGAAAAACGAAGCAGCTCTGTAGCTGAACATACATAGAGTGCATGTATGTACCTGACCTCTTCCTGTAGACATGTACACTTAACAAGAAAACTTCTTCAAATTAAATCATGCCTATTATGGGTGAATTTTATACAAGAGTCTAGTTCTTCTAAGCACAGGCTGCATTGATCACTGTGCAAAATTCCTGAACTCTGAACAGACATTAGTAAGAATTTTCACTTAATACTGTGGCAAAACCACATAATCATAAGAAGCAAGAAACAAGTGCAAAAATTCATACATTATGTTCTCATTTTTAATTTAGTAATTACTGAATGGTTTCAGAGCAGGCACTACATTGCTTCCAACACAATCAAGTATCATTGAAATAATGCTAAAAAATAACCTTTTCACCTCAGTATACACACACACATATACACAGACATAAATTAATTTAGAAAACCTGTACATATGTATTTTTCAGGAAGCAACTCAAAGAAATGTACCACAAAAATTAGTTTCTGTACTCTGACACACTAAAAATTGTAATCCGTTTTTCTGAAGAAAGGGTTTAAGGACACAAAATGCCATGCAGTACTATTTAGTAGAAAATGAACTGGTAAATAAATTTATCTATTTAGAGCTTAAAGAATACACAGAACTCCTTAAATAAAACAAATGCAAATTTATCAGAAATATTTACTGTCCTTGAGCTACGCAGGCCCCAGTTATTTGTGTTAACTGAAGCTTATCCCCTTTGTAGAAAACAGCAAGGAAGTATATGACTGGAAATCCAGGACACTTTACTTTCTGTTACTGGCAGCAAAGCTGGTTCAAGAAACAAGTATCCTTGTTGAATCTGAGTCTGACAGTCCATCATCTTGATTAGTTGCCTCATAATCAGCCACATTATCAGCTAATTCAACGTCTTGATCATCATTACTCTCTGCACTGTAATCAACTTCTTCAAGGAAGCGAGGCTCATCTTCATCCAAAACATATGTAGTGGGGCTATAACAAACAAGAAGCTCCATGAATCATGTTGAAAGTATTATTTGGATAAACACATTCAGACCATGTGCTCTGTCCCTTTCCTGACATACAGTAATCCAAAAATTACCTCAGAAAAGGAGCAGATTACCTGAAATAGGACTGGCTTTTTAGTTGCATGTAAAACAACTGAGAGTCGTGTTTGTAACGCCTTGAACTAATTAGTTATCCATACACAACTCATTATCCAAATGTGGCATGACAAATCCACTACACTAATGGCCCATAAGAACTTGATGTAAATACAGCAGTATCAGAAGTTGCTGAAGCAGAATCCAACTACCTAAGGACACAGCCCATTGCTGTAGGGTACAAACAAACTGTTGCATTTAACTGAAACACAGACTTTACTGAAAAGCAATTACTTCATACATATCAGAGATGACACAACAAGGGGTCATGGTTACACCTACATTTAAGTTCCCACATTAAATCACTTAACTCCAATCAGATTCTCATACATTTGCATCCTGGTAAAACTTAAAATTTGTCAAGCATTGCAACTCTGAGACAATGCATTTAGTGAACTGCCCACAGAATGGTCTATGCCCTTAACTAATGGCCTTGAAGAACAAGAAGATTAACACCTTCGGTGTTAACTGGAAAACGGTTCAAATACAACTTTCTGATCCTCCCACCTCCCTAGAAGAGAGGAAGGGGTGAAGGGGGAGGCAGAAAAGTGTCTTCCAGACCCTGTTTTACTCACTTGGGACATAAAAAGCTATCTGCTTAAAAGCACTAAGTACTCCTAAATAGTCTTTAAGTATTTTTACATTCATCTTAAGCCCTAAGAAGATTTTATAATGCATTTTACCTAATAAACAAACCATACAGAACTCATACAAAACAGTGAGAATGTTCTTATTGAGAAGCATGAAACAGAACTTGCGGAAATATTGGCATATTAATTTTAATGGATTTTCTCTGAAGATACACAAAACCTATCTTGGTTGTGGCTTTATAATTAAAATCACCGCTGTTTTCTAAAGACCTTTTAGGAACTCAGCTGAACCACTTGAAATTTGAAATCTCTATTCAATATAAATAAATTTCACAGTATTCCTCCTCTACCTGTAACCTCAATGACAAGCCACATTGTAACATTTTGTAGTGTTGACAGTTAATTCAAATACTGATAGAAAAACTGTTCCCCAGCTTAGGGCGGAAAAATATTTGCATTCAAAACTATCTGTATCATAGTTCACTAAACAAGCCTGTACTTAATCAGCTACGCAAAACAGAAAGCTCCACAAAACAAAACACTTCATAGGTTATTTAAGATGTAATTAGGGCAATAACCCACTGCTGGTTAATGAATTGGGTGTTTAAAACAAAATTGTTTCCATTTAGGAGAGACAAAGAGTGAAGAAATAACAAGGATCATTGCTAAGAAGTCTCTTTCATTTCACATATGGGGAATCAAACATACAATAAGGATATGTGCTTTGCATGAAGCACCTGTGGGAGAACCAGCAAAGGAATATAAGTTTTTTGTGCTTTCATCCTGTGGTGCCCTAGGAAGTCGCCACCTACCAACAATTCCTCTAAGGAAAAAAGAAGTTGGGGAAATAAAAAGTTTAAATGTTTCAGTTATTTAAAGAAACAAATGAAAGGGAGTTCACCAGATATATCACATTCTGACAAGTCCACAGATTTTTTTCAATTTGTGCTTCTAATCACTTAACACACGTACTGATTAATTAATTTTTGTGTGCAAGGAATCCACACTTCAGTTGGAGAACAGATTGTGTAATTCAAAGGAAATTAGGAGGAGCCTAATTAGGAGCCATTAAATATGAATGCTGACCCAGTATTATGTAATAATTCTGAAGACTGACAGGGAACTACAATGAGGTATGTCATGAGAAATATTTAACCAGTGACAATGGGATATTTAAGGCATTGCAGTAATCATTTATAAAAATTCACCTTAGTGAGGTATAATATAGAGAAGTAAAGCCCTCAAAAATTCTATCCACTTTTTTTAGTAAATGTCATTATTTGGATACTAAACTAACATCGTTGATCCTGTTAAGAGAAAGCAACCGACATAGCCTACCTGTTGGAAAAAAAAAAACCCACAGAAGTGGACACACAAGGAAACCACATAGTTCACCTCTTCAAAGTGTCTCATGACTTCATATAACATGTCCTATGCTATATTGTCTTGAAAAACACACAAGTGTATTTATTCAATGTACTTTTTTTATAGCTGTATAAATTTATTTTATCTACTCCTGTATGTGTAGACATGTAGGCATGCCCCTAACTTCTGAAAATTCAGGCCGTATGAACAGTCATAAAAAGCCTGTTTGCTCTAACACATTTTAGACATTTGCTCTGGCACATGTACATCCAGAACTGAGGGATACATTTCCCATTTAGTAAAGCAAAAATCAACATTGTATGTTATTTTCTCTATTCAAGAGAAGTACCATTAGATTAGGTCAAAGATTAGAACAGATCTTACTTGGAAAGCTACATAAACCTTTAAAATAAAAACTGTCTCTGAAATCTGCTTCATAATAGCCTTAGCTTTCTACTACCATTCACAGCAACACACCACGACTTCTCAACTGTTTATTACTCAAAAGAAATATTACTATAATAGGTACTAAGGTTATTTTTTCCACTTTCCCTTTCTTAAGTTTTCATTCCTCTTAAAATTGTATCCAAACTGTGTCACATACCACTCATATATTTGTGACGTGTTGTCTTTTGACACAGCAAATGTTAGCCTTGAATATTTAACTTTGCAGTAATCTCTGTTCTAAAGGTTAGCATGAACCTGAGAAATGTAATTATTACTCCACTGTTTTACTGAGGCTGGATCACAAGAAATATAGAAATCAAATACCTGAAAAAACATCTTCCTGTTTAATCAAATTCTTTATTTGCCTCCCTGCTGCTCCCCACCCTGAGTGTATCTTGTAACGATGTATTTTTAGCTGCTGTCATGCTGGTTCTATGGGTTTTAATTTCCTAACTTTTCCCTTGGGCTCTTTCTAATTAACTTGCTCAATAATCCTTCTTCCTCTACTCCTACACCTTCTGCTTTTTCTTTTAAAGGAAACTACTCTTTTTCTCAGGTTAGCAGAGGTTGTTTATCCCACACCTACAGTATTGTAATGTAAGGGATGCCACGATCATGCATTTTCTTTGAAGTCATGGCTGTTAAATGAGAATACTATACGAAATTGTAAAGTTCTGTGTCTTACCTGAACAATATTTTATGGGTAAAAAGATGATTTCCTCCTGATAAATACACCTGAAATAATACTATGGTCTTCAAGTTTATGAAGGACTTTAAGAATATCTCTTTCATTCAAAAGAGCATTTTCTTCATTACCTGCCATGGAATACACTCAATATAGGAATTAATACAGTAGTTTTCTAAAATGTACTTTAATATTAATTAAAACATACTTTAATTATTAAGGTCAGTCAGGCAAACACAGCAGTGATAGCAGCAACAGCAGTAGCAGCCACAGCAAGTTCTGAGGACTGAGCACTAGAAAAAGCTGGGCAGGGCCTCCACAGTCAGAAAAATGACTAAGAGCTGAGAGACCTGCCAGGAGCCATCAGCTCTTGAGTAGGGCTGACATGGTGTGAGTGTTGTCAGCAGATTTAAAAAGCCCTGGACAGTGAGTGACCAGGGTGTGGTGCTGTGGTCAGGTCATGGAGCAGCAGTTCTCTAGGAAGGGCACATGGAAAAGGCCACTTAATTCTACTTGGGGAGAAAGAGGAAGCAGTCTTCTTCTATAACAAAAATGGCATCTAGACATGGCAGCTGTCAGGCTAAAACCAAGAGAAACCACAGCCACCTTGGGTATACATCTAGACCCAAACAGACATGCTGAAGATTGAAAGAACTACCTGAACACTCAGCTGCAAGAAACTCCATAATCTGAAAGTCCCCCTGGGTCCTGAAGGCAGAGGTAGGTGTCATGGGTGCAAGTGTGCCCAAACAGACAAACAGATAATTTGCCTTTTGTGCAGGTTTGCCATGTTGTGTGAAGAACTCATCAGGCAGCATACTATCTGGGAATCCAAGCAGGAGACTGATGCATGGGATTATGCACTGACACAGGCAGAGAGACAGTGCTGCTTTAAGACCTTGGAAACAAAAGGTACATTAGCATCCAGCCCTGAGATAGGCTTGGCTGATTTGTAAGGCAAGGAAGACAGGACTCTCATCTCTGCTTGGAGCAAAAGGAAGAGTCTCCCCCTTACTACCAAAAAATATGACATTATGAGGCTGGGAGAAGAAAATTCCACAATAAGTAGTCAAGAACAAGAAAATGACAGTGTAATAAAACTGGTACAATTATATGAGAATGAGTGCCACCAAAAGTGCATGAAGCATGGTAATTACTGGAGAATCCTCACTGAGATGCATGGAAGCAGCCATTTACCATTCAACCTCTCTAGCAAGATATGCTGCCTATCAGGGCCACATTCATCATGTTACAAAGAGTTCAGCAAGACGGTAAAACCAGAGGATTACCAACCATTCCTACTCTTTCATGTAGCATTGAATAAGGCTGCAACAATGAGATTGTAAATATCAAAAGGGATTTCACGTCTCTTGGAAAGACATTGAAGGGATCAGGAGCACAGACAGTGTTCTCTCCACACCTGGAGACTAAGAGCAAATCATGCCTTACCCATGTGATGGCCTTCTAGGATGGAATGACTGCAACCATCAACATGAGATGATAAGCCTATGTCATCAACCTAGGTTTCTGTAAGGTCTTCAACGTGGTCCCACATGACATGCTTATCTCCAAATTGGAGAGATGTGGATTTGATCACATCTCTGTGGACTGTTTGATAGGCAAGGAATTGCCTGGATGGGTGCAGCCAGAGAGTTGTGGTCAAAGGCTCCATGTCCACAAGGAGGCTGCTGACAAGTGGGGTTCCTCAGGGCTCTGCCTTGAGACCAGTGCCCTTTAAGATCTTCCTCAATGACACAGACAGGGAGGTCAAGTGCTCCTGCAGCAAGTTTACAGATGACACAAAGATGAGCAGTGCAGCTGACACAACAGCAGGACAGGATGCCATCCAAAGGGATAAGCTTAAGTACTGGGCCCAAGAGAACCTCATGAAGTTCAAGTGGAAGGTTCTGTAACTGGGTCAGGACAATCCCAAACATAAGCACAGGCTGGGAGAAGAAGTCATTGAGAGCAACCCTGCAAAGCCATGTGGATGAAAAGCTGGACATGACTCAGTAGTGTGAGCTTGCAGCCCAGAAAGCCAGCTGTGTCCTGAGCTGCATCCATAGCAGCATGGCCAGCAAAGTGAGGGGGGGATTCTGCCCCTCTGCTCTGCTCTGGTGAGATCCCAACTAGTGTGCTGCATCCAGCTCTGGGGTCCCAGCACAAGAAAGACATGGACCCACTGGAGTGACTTTTGAGGAGGCCACTAAGCTGCTCAGAGGGCTGGAGCATCTCTCCTACAAGGACAGGCTGAAAGAGCTAAAGTTCTTCAGCTTGAAGAACAGAAGGCTCCAGAGATACCTCACTGTGGTTTTCCAGTACCTAAACAGGACTTACAAGAGAAAGGAAGGATGACTTTTTACACAGTCAGAAATGAATATGACAAGAAGGAATGTTATTAATCTAAACCAGAAGAGATTTAGATTATATACTACAAAGAAATTATTTACCGTGAGAGTTGTGAGGCACTGGAACAGATTGACCAAAGAACTTGTGGATGGCCCATCCCTGGAAGTGTCCAACTGTTGGATAGGGCTGTGAGAAATCTCATGTCATGGGCTGCACCCTTGTCTAGGGGATCCCTTGGCTAGGGGGGTTGGAGCTAGATGATCGTTTAATGTCCCTTCCCATCCAAGCCATGCTATGACTCTATCATTTTTTAAAAGGATAATACGTTACTATGTGTTTTTATTTACATTAATGCTCCAAACATATTAAAATTTAAAAAACCTTTTCACTAGCACAGTATATTTTTTTCAAAATAATACTTTAATTGTCCCATAAAATATATACTTGGATTTTTCATTATCCACATGACTCAATTAGAGAAAAATTATTCCGCAAGGCAGACATAACCATTACTAATTTCAACCCCATGGAGATCAGCAGTTTTTTTGACACTACAGGGGATGTGTATACCTTTTACAACTTTGGAACAAAAAATTAGGAAATATTCCCTGTCAAATTTTGGAGCTGCAAGGAGAATTGCAGCTACCTGGGGAGCTGGGAAAGGAAGAAGAAAGAATTCTAAAGTATTAATGATCTCTTTTAAAACTGCATTGTCATGAGAGGAAAAAAAAAATCTTAGATGAGAAAGACAGTAGCACAAAGGAATTGTTTCTCCATACTTTCCCTTCCAATACCTCTTTAGTATCTATAGTCTCTTCTGGAGATTAGCAATCCTACTGCAGGAGGCAACACCACACATGCAATTAAAAGTGCTGTCCAGTTCAGCTGTTCTTAATTTATGTGGTTTTTTAAGTAATAAGGATATTTTCTCTAGGGAATTTCCAAGGTTAAAGGGGAGAATGTATCCAACTTTTTTCTAAGCCATAAGAAGTTGGACGTCCAAATCCTCTTTAATTATTATTTTTAAATATCTTCACATTTAGAGTTACAAAATTTTACTCCACAGCTTAATTACAAGCAACATCCACACCTTCTGTGTGTTCACACCCTGAAATAAATTTTATGAAATTCAAAACTAAATCAAATCAGTTGGGATTCATCAATCCTTAACTGTAGCCCCTAATAGTATTTGGAATGTTCCATCAGGAGTAGAAGAAAACTTAAGGAATGGTATGAAGAATATATAACCTGTTCATCACATCTTTTTTGTTTTTGTTGTGTTTTTTTCCCCTTGGTTACTAGTTTCCTTATTTTGCCCTAGAGAAGACAAACAGTAGACTGATGCTACAGTCTACACAGAATTAAAAGCAATCACTTTCACTGAGGCCAGAGGAGGGGCCTGGTACATGGGCACTGCTGCCAGGCCCACAAGTGGAATTCTGAATCTGATTTTTAATGGCTTTTTCTTCCAACATTCAGAATGGGACAGACTGGACAAAAGCTGCAGTATAAGATGCCTTCTTTTTTAACAAAGTTGTAGTCCTAAGGTACTGGAAGAAAGGCCAAGAAAAGCTCCAACCCTGCAGGAGAGTAAGAAGGAAAACACCTTTATTCCCAGGTGAAGAAGGAGTATAAAAATGTCTGGGCAAAGTTTAAGAGTTATTAAGAGGGAGGGAAATAAAATAGGACAAAACCAATTTCTATCTGACAGCCTAGACAGAAATCCCTTGTAAGATGTCATACACACTCCCACTGCATATAACCCTCACTCCTTGCATCACCAGTCTGATGTTCTTTCTCAAGTGTAAGACTAAGTGCAGGAAATGGGTTTTTCATCAAGTTTTTCCCTTCCCACAGCTCCTTTTGGCTGTCTGCTTTTTCTACCATTTTCTAGACATGCTGGGTCCCAAAGCTCAGTCTGTTTCTCTGCTATAATTAAATCAAATTAACAAACACAACCACAGCATGTTCTAGAACACAACAATGAGCCTCAAAAGAATCACTGAAATGAACTAGAATTTTCAAAAAATGGTGAAGTTTTTGAGCAGAGGATATGTCTAGTAAATTGTAACAGTTATGACTGCAGTCATATGTTTTTGTTTCATTGCACATAGACCCTATCAAACCTGTCAGCACAACAACTGTAATTCTCAATACAAGACCAGTATTACATTTAGTCTAATTTTTTCCATTTGGAACTGGGATGAAAACACTGTCATATGGGTTGGAAATTATTAAAGAAAAATTAATTGTTTAATACATCACATAAAATGTTGAAGTTCACTGCCAGAGGGAAATAAATCTACTTATTGCTTTATTTTTCTTGTTTCAGACATGGTTCAAAATGAGCTCATGCAAATTCATTCAGCCTACGCGTAATGAAATACTGGCAATATGTTCTAAAATATTAACATGTACTTGGTCATTATAATTACAACCAGGAATACCAAAAAGAATTTGAGAAATCCTCAAAATCATTTGCAAAAAATAAAATCAGTGCTTCTGTGTTTAAACTTGCCTGCTTAGTCTCTAAAGCATTAGAATTGTGCTTTGGTAAAAAGTAAAACCAGTAATATCCAAAAATAAAGCAAATAACCACAATCTTGGTAATTGCTCTACTCTAATCTTACAGGAATGCTAAATTTCTTACAGGAATTTTTAGCTGTGTAAAAATATTCTGTTTTATACTTCCTATTGATGAACTTTTCATCTGCTTTTTCTGTCGGTAGCTTCTCATTTGTCTCTAATGGCAAGTAAAAAGCAGCAAATCATGTGAGTATAAAAAAGTATAAGCAGTTCTTTCATTGTAATGGAACCGTGAGAATTGAAGTTTGGGCATATAAAACAAGGAACTGTGTGACTATATTCTGACCCATGACTGTCTCTGAAAAGGAATACAGGTCAACTTTATAAACTTTGCTCGACAGAGTCTCTTTGTATATTTCCACCACTCAAATGAATAATAAACATACACCTTGGCTGACAAGATTTTTTTAATATTGCCTGAGGTATAGAGCAAAACTCTGCTTCTGAGCCTCTGGCAACAAAAGAATGGGACCACCTCTTAATTCCACCTATGGCAGTATTGATCCCTTTGGCAAAGAATAAAACAAGATAATGTGCAAACCTAAATATTATATGGCACTTTTATTTTTAATAGTGGAGATTCTGTGAACACAATTGTAGTTTCTTGTTTATTATAGAGTCATAGAATGGCTTGGGTTGGAAGGGACCTTAACAATAATCATCTAGTTCCAACCTCCCTGCTGTGGGCAGGAACACCAGATTGCTTAGAAACCCAGGTACAAATACACAACACATTTTAGTCTTAACGCCATATTTTAAATTAAGTCATTGGAATTCACACATTCAGTTTCTCCATCACAGATTCTGACATAGTTATACAGTATTGCTAGGTGAATACTGAGAGCAATGTACCTGTTTTCTCACTTCATGCTGCATATTTTTCTGTTTCATGTTTTAGTGTTTTTAGATTTACATTTAATGACTTTAAGAAATAAAGCCATCAGGACTTAAAGAACCTTAAACAGATGCTAACAGATTCCTCCAATGAATTTCAACATTTCTTATGTCAATGTTCCATACTGATTGAAAATATTAAGTCTTACATGCACAGAATCTGTTTTTTTCCCCTCTCTTAATTACTTTAGTGCAGGAGCACTTGGTTATCACCTTTCACCATCTGTAGCTGTGTAACATCCAAAGGTCATATTAGGGGAAACCATTTAAAAAAAAAAAATCCCAAGTATAAATTCACTTTTAATACACTGAATGGAGTTATTTAATCATCCAATTTAAAATTTTATCTTCCAGTACAGTAATTTTTGTGATTTTCATGACCTAGTCTTTTGGATGGAACTGAACCTGCTGGGCTTTTTTAAGCTCCAGAGTACTAGTTACTTTCTTCACAAATAGGATTATAAATATTTCCACATAGAGTCTCAATAATAGTAAGCATATTATGAGGCTAATGTTGATTTTACCTGTACTTGTATGTAGCCACCAACACTGTGTTTATGTAGGACTAAGTCTTTTATCAGTGCTTTCTAACAATCCAGGCTAAAACAGTTCCTGTGCCACTCACTCCCAGCAATGAAATATAAATCAAGTCAGAGGCAATGTTCTCCTGCACCCAGCATGGTTGTATTTCACATGCAATTAATTTTCATACATAATAATTTTCTAGAGATAGCTGGATCAATGAAGTATTTTAGCTGGTAAAAGAAGTTCAAACTATATGCATCTGTTTATATACCAGGATTTGCTTTATTTCATAACAATAAACCAAACTATGTGTTTTCATTTGTTCCTTTTCTCATCTAGCATTACTCAAGTTTGCTATCAAGCAGAAAGCAAACATGATGTCTCACCCTTTTTACCCCATTCTGATACTAAACTGTTTTTGATATGTCTCTAGCTTTCTAGCAGATACTAAGGGGAGTGACTTGTGTATGATATGACATTCCTCAATTCAGTAGGTGCTCTTATAAGGAAAATCTGCCATAAGTAACAAACACTAATAAAAGAAATCCAGCACTAACTTTTTCCCAAAAAAGAGCCACTACCTACCTGTGAAGTAGGATGCTAACTTTCTCCCAAGACAAAATGGAAGATTGAGATCCTATGCTTGAGGCAGCATGGGATATCAAGCAGTAATATCAAGTTCCATGGAAATCTGGGGCTGTTTTTCAATGCCACTATAATGGATTAATTGCTCACAACCACATCTTGATTCAAAATGCTGTGACTGAAGTTTAATTCAAAGAGACATATTTACACCAAAGCTTTAGTTCTAATAAAATAAGACAGTGATATAACACAAATAGGAAAAATATTACTATAGTCTTATTAATATATAACTGTAGCTGCAAATGAAAAAAAATGCATGATAAATAGGTGTAACATGTAGACACAATTTCCAAGTTAAACATGCTGCACATGAGGAACTCAAGAAACATGTGCTGGCTGAAAGGCTCTGATTTAGAGGCCATCCACAATAGCTATCCAGTGAAATTACTTAACAGCCAGCCTGTATTTATGGAAGAATTACTATTTATGAAATTATTAAAGTGTATGTTGTAGTCTAGGAACAGAATTCTCCAGTGCAGTACCCCCACAAAACCCTATGCCACTTCCCCTCCCTGCCAGCTGGAAGGACAAAAGGTGGAGGTCACAAAAGGTTGAGATCAGAACAATTTACTGGAAACAGTAATGGGATAAGAAAGTGAAGAGTAACAGCAAAAATATTAATGACAAAAGGCATAAGAAAATAAATTATGCACAGAGAAAGGCCCCCAAAATAAACAATACCAGACTGCTCTGTCTGCCATATTTTCTCCACTGTGAGGAACCCCTTACAACAGAGTCCCTTTCCCCTGCACCTGACAATGATGTGAAGCGGTATAGAGTAAGATCCCTCCTAGCTACTGGAAAAATTAACTTTGTCCTGGATGGAACCAGGATGGTAAATATAATAGAAATGCCAAGGCAACAGGATCTTGGCTGCTTAAGTTCTGAGAGAGACAAATGAAACTAATCTGTGATTTCTAGAACCCTGTATTCTAATTACCTACACCAGCACCCAAATTTGAAGTGCCCAAAACACCAGCATTCAGTACTTTTTGAGAAAAGACTTGAAGACTTTTTCCCCCTTTTCACAGAATGGCTGAGCCTAGAAGAGACCTCAGGAGGTCATTTTGTCCAGCACTTCTGCTCTAGTGGGCCACCTACAGCAGTTTGCTGAGGACTGCATCAAGACAGCTTTCAAATATCCCCTGGGGTAAGACTATATCCTCTGTGTGAAGCTTGTTCTACTGTTTGAGCATCCTCACAACAACCATTTATATAACCATTTGTCGTGGCTTAGTGCCCCGACCAAGACTGTCCTGAACCAGACGCTGCTCGCTTGCTCCACCCACTTCCCCTTCTCCTTTCCCTTCTGGGAATGAAGTTAAGAATTGAAGGGTCAAAGGTAAAAATTACAAGTTGAGATAACAACAATTTTACTGGAAGCAGCAATGAGATAAGAAACGTAACAGCAACAACATTAATAACAAAAGGTAAAACACAGCGGAATGATTTACACAGAAAGTGCAACAATACCAGACTTCACTTGCCACAGTTTTTCTCCCCACAGCCTGACCAGAAATGTGGGAGTCTCTTACTCTGGTCCCTGACAAGTGATGTGAGATGGTATCAAATGATAGTAGGTTTTGGCCAGGCCCCTTTCTGTTTACAGTAAAAAATAAACCCTGTCCTGGCCAAAACTAGGACATCTTTCTATGTATATAAAGGTTAATGCCATTTCCTCTATTGTTTGTGCTTTTACCTGTCAGCAGCTGCCACTGGAAAGAGCTTGGCTCTACCTTCTTTACAACTTCCCTTCAGGTATTTGTATACATTGATAATATGCCTCTTGAGCCTTCTCTACTCCAGACTAACAGTCCCCGCTCTCCCAGCATTCCCTCCTGTACATCAGTCCCTTCACCATCTTAGGAGCTCCTCACTGGACTATCTCCAGCACATCCATGACACTCTTGTACTGAACAACATAATCCTCCAGGTATTCAGGCCTTGCCAGTGCTGAGGAGAGGGGAAGGATCACATGTTGACTACTCATGAATACCTCCTCTTCAAGCAGCTGGAAATACTTTCCAGGATTAGTTGTTTGATCACTTTATCAGGGATCACAGTGAGACTGACCAGCCTGTAATTCCCTGGATCCTCCTCCTTGTTCTTCCTGAAGACAAGCAGGACATCTGATTTCCTTCAAAAGCACCTGACCCAGTCACTATGATACTTCAAAAATTATTGAGTGGCCTCACAGTGACATCAGTGGGCTCCTTTAGTACTTGTGGGTGCATTTTATCATCAGGACCTCTGGACTTAGGTAAGACTAGCTTGCTTGAGTACTCTCCAACCCGTTCCTCTCCCACCACGGGTAAGCCTTCCTTGCTCCAATCCTTCCCCAGTGTCTGGGTCCTTAGCACACCAAGAGCCGATCTTTCTAGCAAACACTAAGATGAAGAAGGCAGTCAGTACCTCAGCCTTTTACATGTCCTGAGTCACCTGGGCTCCTGTCCCATTCACCTGTGGGCCCATATTTCCCCTAAAATTTCTTTTACTACTTTTACACTTACAGAAGTTCTTTGATTACTGCAAACCCACTTTCTGACACTATCTTTTCCAGGAATCACTAACTCAGCTTTAACCAAGCACAAAACTTGTTCTGAGAGTAAAAATTCAGTCATCACAAACATCTTGAGGTTCAACTAGTGAGCAAATGGTATTGGGGGGAAACAACCATCACTACAGCCATCATCACAGCTACTATTCATACGCTTTTAACCACTTTCCTAAAACATCCTGTGGTTACTTCTATTGTTTTTATCACCTTGTCTTGGCTTTTGTAACAAACAAACAAAAAAAAAATGTTTATTCTATTCCATCTGTTGAAACCCGGTTGGGGAAGTATTTTTTCTTTATCTTTATTCTTAACTCCATGAGGGAGGAGGTGACTGCCTTTCTCATAACAAGACAGCTGTTAAAACTGGGTGGGGGATTGTTTCTTATCTCTGTTCAGCCTCCCATTATCCCCATGGGGATATCTTCTGTTAATGGGCCATTAAACCTCACCAATGACATGACACTTTACATAATCCCATTGTGAGATGCTCTACCCAGAGAAGAAGAGCCAAACCATTTCCACCTAGATAAAAAGGAGCCACAAGTGTCATCAGACATCCAGAGTTTCCATGGGACTCCTGAAAGAAGACTAGACCTATCTCTCGACCCTTTTTCTCTACAGGACCATCTCTACTTCCAACAAGACCACATCTGCCACTCCAGGAGGGCTTACTTTTGGACTGTTTCCAACACCCTGACCAGGTGTCAGGGTGTATTCTGACTCTGTCAGTAGTCTTTTCTATTATTGCATTTATTTTATTTTACTTTTTTTCCCTTCCTACTAAATTGTATATCTGACTTGGAGTGTCTCACTGGTTTTGCTTTCAAACCACTACACAACTTTTAGCTTGTACTTTGCTTTTCATTATTTTCTGTATATGGTAAGCATGAACAAGCTCCAATTTCTCTCAAAATTCCAGTAACACTGATGGGTCTGAATGAGTGAAATAAACACTATTTCCCTGTCACAGGATGTCACAGATGCCCTCCCATAGCTCTGCTAGGTTTTCATGGCCTACAGACAAACTGTTTATTAATCTTACATCCAATATAAGTCTTAATATCAAGTACTTCCTTGTTTCAGCTGTCCAAAAGCAGTAACAAATTTCATTTTGTCCCCAGATTTCCACTCTATTGCCTCAGCTAAACTGGAGTTATAGCCAACATCAGTAGAAATATTATACCATGTAAATCTTACTCTTTTCCAATGAAATGGGCTTTTTCAAGCCTGGAACTCAGCTTTATTAGTATGTCAACCACATTTTCAGAAAAATATGCTTGTACATTTGAAATCACTTATTTGCTGTCCATCCTTTGTGGCCATATACATGTGGATACTTCAGTGATGAATTACATGAATGCAATGTATGCATACATTTGCAAGCCTATCTACAGCTTTAAGAACTGGTAACTTAGTAACCTGGGTACTAAACATATTGATTTCTTTTGTGACCCAAACTATTTCATATGTTTTAAATTCTTCAGGTCTTGCTATATATCTTCCCCAGACGAGAAACAAGAAGAAGAAAGTTTGGAAGAAATACTTACAGTTTGTAGTGCTTTAACTCACATACTTTAAGTCTATTTAAATACATTTTCAATACCACAACAAGTTAAAAAAAAAAAAAAAAAAACAATGAAAAAAAACACTTAGAAGGAGACAATTGAGACCTAAGATGTACTACTAAATTTTATGGCCTGTAATAACTCCTAAATGACATTAAAATTGCTAGTGTTTATCACAGCAACAAATGTGGCATATAGTCTAACTCTGTCTGTGTTGTTTTCTTTCAAAGTTTGAAGCAACTGAATTTACAATAGGTCTCCAACATATGCAGATTATTGTTACAGTAACAGATCACAACACATCAGCGTTATTTTTGAGGAGTGGAAAAATATTTTTAAAAGAATCTTTACACCACTTGAGAAACTGCAATTTTTTTTCCAAAAAGAAAAAGTAAATGTAATGAAAGTGTACTACCTTGTCACCTTACAGCTTGACTCAATCAGATCGTTTTCAATATCCAACAGACTAGAAGGCAGATTGTATTCCAAAGGTGAGGACATTCTTTTTAAACGCAGCAAGCCAACACAGAACTTTGCTCCCATCTCCTCCAGTTCTCTTGTACCTATCTGCAATCCCTAATTTGAAAATAAGATTTAAAAATACAAAATAGGTAAATGCAGATGGACCCACACATACTGCAAAATAACTCTTTAGGTTAATATTTTCTTACTTTATTTAATACATTATCTTGCTTTCAAGATAGAAAAAATCAGAATTGGTGAATGAATACTTAAGAGTATCAGAGAAGACTCAGGAATACCTCAATGACTCCTCAGGAATTCCTACATGACTCCTCCAAGGCTGAACAGACACATCCACATTTTTTGGAGCTTCCTAGTCTACACTGCTAGCACCCCAATATTAGCAAATCTTTTCCCATTAGCACTGAAGAGAGACAATGCCTAGATTCATAAGTATAAATTATTTTTTAAAATTTCAGACAAGATTTATAAAAGTAATTTAAAATACAAGATTCTTCAACATAAATTCCATTCATCCATCAGAATTAAAAAAAGGAGAGAACTTTTATCATAGCTATGATCAAGTTCACTGCTATGTTTTGACACATAGGTAAGACTATCTAAGGCAGCAGTTATTGTACCAGACAGATGTCTCTTCCCTGCCTATAAGTTAGAGGCTACATGTGTCAATTCTGAAAGCATTTATTCACATATTTAGTAATTAAAATTTACAAACGAGTTCTCAAAAGCCATAGCTGTTTTCTATCTTGAATTACACAGCCAGGCATTTTCCTGTGCAAAGACTATTTAGAAGGTAGAACTTATGTAAAGCTCTCCAAGTTTACATATCTCATAAACCCTCCCATCAGGTAATTCTACACTTTTAATTTAGCCAGAAATACAGGGACATTACCTCTGACCTCAACTACTTTCTGAAAAGAGAGTAATCTAGACTGAGCCTCAGCAGTTATGAAACTGGCTAGTACTAATTGCATGAACACTAGCAAATTCAGTGGTACAACTCAATTTCCCCCTTTGCAATTTTCGAATCTCCGGAGAATTTACAAGGATTTTAGCTTGGATGCTCTAAACCATTAACACATAGATCAGTTAAAAAGGAGCTTTGACAAAACAAACAGAAACAGAAGAGCCAAGAACTGGAGGTAAGCTAAGTCATCCAAGACTTAGATGCAAAGAAGTCTTGGAAGAAGCAAAAAGAATGAAGCAGGAATTTTTTTACCAAAAGCGAGGGAAAATTTCTATGTGTTGCCACACTGACACTGTATTTTAAAATCCAAGGTTTAAAAGAAAACATGTTGGCCCACGCATTCTCCATGTGCTGTTCTGAACATATTTAATAGAAGAAAAGTTTGATTTTCTTCTGAGTTTATTGCCTTGGTAGCACTCATAAACAAGGTGCTTTTTAGTAACAAGAAAGATAAAGCTATATCCATGATTCTGGACAGTGGCATCCTCTGGCCAAATGGTACTGAAACCTGTTAGTAGTGAACAAGAGTTGAATATTTGAGTATTATTCTTAATAGTAATACTACTTACCTCTTTTATAATGCTTTTGTGCTGTAGGTTTCAAAGCACTTATTAATAAGGGAAGAATTATCCTCACTGTACTGATGGAGAAATGGAGGCAGAGAGGGTTGAAGCGATTTGCACAGTGTCTCACAGCATGTCACTGACCCCGCTGGGAACAGAAATCAGTTCTCCTCACTCAGTGCAGTACCTTATCCACAGAGGCCAATTTTTTGGCTTTGTTTTGTATTTGTTTGCACATCATTAACTTTCGAAGACCCCAATCATAGCTGGGGCTCCACTACGCTAATCACAGGAAGACACAGTCCCTGCCCCAAAGAGATTAAAATAACATTAAGGTCAAGAGGCAACAAGTATGTAGAAGAGGAAGGAGAAAGGCAACAGCAATCTCACTGTTACACAGATTACTAATGTGTACAACTTGATGGTTGAGAAACTTTTCCAGTTATCGTCTGCATTTGTTGCTGAAGAATTTATCGTTAGTTGGCAGGTTCCTTATAGTCAGGCTATGTCTAACAGGAGTGTCTCTAAGTTGAAAATGGACAAGAGTAGGAAGGAAAGTGCAAAGACAATTGTTATAAAGATAAATAGCGTGTGCATGTTCCGTGGCTGCTACTTTTAGCACAGCAGAAAGAGGATGTGACTAAAGAGAAACTTAAATGGATCAGACTCCAGTCTGGTGTTATCCCAGAAGGATAACTGGGAAACACCTGAAGGATAAATTTTGAACTTACTAAACTGAGGGGTCTACAAAATTGTGGTAAAAGCCTCATGCCAAATCTTTACTTGCTTCTTTCATTTCTTTTAATCATAAGGGACAAAATAACACCACACAAATGCAAAATACCAAGTTTCTTCATTGATTCTTCCATCTGCCAAACCTCTTCACTTCCATGAAAAAAGATCCAAAGTCTGATTCAGGAGATCACCATCATTATCATCATCAGCTGCCCTTACTAAGGGACCTGAGGTCAACTTCATTTTCACTGAAGCCTTGATTACACACTTCTTCTTTATCTTCTAATGATCTTCAGCAGCTGTTCTAGTACCTTTAACTGAGGCCTATTAAAGCTACTTGCATGATACAGGCATTGCTTGTAAGCTCAAGCCATCT
This sequence comes from Sinosuthora webbiana, assembly GCA_013397395.1. Lineage (NCBI taxonomy): Eukaryota > Metazoa > Chordata > Aves > Passeriformes > Sylviidae > Sinosuthora > Sinosuthora webbiana. The sequence continues at coordinate 92,151 of VXBN01003353.1, read as the reverse complement.
CAATGTAACTTCTTTTTTTTAAAACTAAATTTAATTTTTCTCTACACTTATACAACTGTCTTTCTTCTAGACAGCAAAATTTTAGATGGAGGGTTGAAGTCTTCCTTCTAAGAATGTCATGAAGGTACCTTCATATGAACAAACTATCTCAGTGATTAAATTTGCTACTTGAAAGCAACGATACAAAACAAAGGCACAGCAGACTGTGACCTCAAGTGGAGAAGAATATTTTTATGATATACTTAATATGTATTTAATAAAAGGAAAACAGCCATATAAAGATTCACGGAAGTCAATTGGACAGTAAAATATCATGCAGATCTTTTGAATTCTTATTCAGCAGAAGTTGTAAAGACAATCATTTTTGAGAACTCACATTCTAGAGACTGAAAAATCATGGTTTCTGAGAAATTTGTTAACCAAATCTTTATTTCTTGAAGTCTTCTCTTTATATGCATCATAAGATTGCCAGATAGCAAAATCTCTTTGATTAACTTTAAAGTCAAGCAATACTTCCAAATGTATTAATCTCTAATCAGGAAAGATACTGATTTCTGTTATCAGATGGCATGAATCATTGAAGATATTGTTCTTTCGTCTGGCATCTTAATTATGCTCCATAATAGATCCTGGAGAATCCTTTCACCTGAGAATTTGTTTTTCCATATCTTGAATCACAGATGACTGACCTATATTTGCAGCACTTCAGTTCTCCTCACTCAGTGCAGTACCTTATCCACAGAGGCCAATTTTTTGGCTTTGTTTTGTATTTGTTCACACATCATTAACTTTCAAAGACTCCAATAGACTACAAAGACTCCATGTGACCAGCTCAAAAAAAATTGCCTCCAGAGACAACTCTGTCACCAGAGATCCTAAACTGAGGTAAGAATAAGCTAACTTCAGCTCAACAGCTTCCCGGCTGGATTCATCATGGTCTGAGTAAAAAAAAAAAAATTAGAATAAAATGAAAAATGATGTTCAGCTTTGGCAAAGACTCAGTATTCCTTCCACAAAGAACCAAATTTTTAAGTAATCCTCTTCATGCTTTGAAAAAAATTCAGCAAGGGTACCAAACCAGGGTAAGACTAGCAAAGTGTTTCAGATCCTTATGTTTCCATCCTTCAGATCTGAACTCTCATGTCCTTTAGGATGGGAAATAGTAGGGAAGGGAATTTCTATAGTTCAACTTCTCTCTGTTTTGAAATAACATATTATGACATACGTAATCTAATTTATACCACAAGTTTATTTATTGACAAAATTACTGGCCCTACTTCTTCCAAAAATAAATCCCAAAAATAAACAAAACACCACAAAAAAAGCCCCCACAAAATCCCTGAGCTTAAGCCTTTTCATCTCTTCCATCTTCTCACTGGAGAAATGAAGCTATTTGCTTAAGTCCAGTCACCTGGACTTTTTGGATATATTTTCTTAATAAGTCTGAGCATTATCATAGCAAAGAAAAATTTAAGAATCTTCCTGTATGTTCAGAGAATGACTAAGAGCTCAAAAATTGCTTTACTCCATAAAATGAATGGCAGAACAGTAATTTAGTCTCATCAGCTAGTTTATATGACATGAAAAAATGCTCTTCCCTTGAGTAAATGATTCTTCCACAAAATTCAGCCATTTCTTTTCTTTCATAACTGAAGAATAGCTTTAGAGGTTTAAGCATCTTGAAAGTTTGTCCACAAAGCATTTTCATTTCACTTTTCCTAAGTACTTCCTGTAGCAACACTGCTAAAGCCGTAAGAGTCCATGTTTAAGAATATTTTCAAAATTTCTAAATAAGCAAATTGAATGAATTATCTTTTTTTAAAGCTCTATAATGATGTCATATGAGAAATATTCTGACAACAGCAGGAATGCACCTGTTGTTAATTGAGAAAATGAGTACTTATAGGCCTACTGAAATTCCGGACAAAATATCTGTCTTCCTACTGTCTAGGGATATAAGCACAGATGTTGGAGCATACATTAATATACTAAATATATCTTGTTTAAACTCTTTTTTTTTTATTTCTGCCCCACCCACCCTTCTCATCCTCTTTCTGTCAAGCACCTTATTTGAGGCTTGTGATCATTTTCTTGATTAGCATTCCTAAACTCAACTTTCACGCAGAGGAATTCCACTTCTTCCATGCATGCTGTCTATTAGTGAGACACTACCAACAGGGTCATCTTTTGTTTTCAGATATGCAGCCCTGTTAACACTTTTCACACAGAGAACATGAAAACAAATTTTAAGTCAAGATGCCACACAACTATGTGAGTTCAGAGATAACATGTAATTTGCAGTGCTGGTAACCCAATACAAAAATATTTTCATTTGTAAGCCTGTTTCCCCAGCTATATGGGAAAATTCTGTAAGGGACACTGCTAAATATCTGTTGAAGAAACATGATCTACCATGGTGAAGTCCGAAATGGCCATATATAAAGGAAGTTTTATTATAGTATTGGCATTTACTACTACCCAACGCTAATAATCTGTTGGGCAGAACAGTTATGGGTTTTTTAACTACATGCATAGACATGCGTTACGAGCAATGATTAATATTAATCTTGTTAAAACAGCCCATAAGCATAACTGCTATGCAACCTACAAAACTGGAAATTGTATTATTTCATCCTAACATTAGTGTACCCAGACCTTAAAGGGTTTCAGAAGCTTAAAGCAAGCAAGAATTGAGCAAGCAGGGTTACAGAGTAAGATATCAATGCAAAGGGAAGAAAATGAAAAGTAAGAAATATTTAACTGATGTATACTCTTACTTTATACTTGCCCTGGTCACATCCACATAAGGTGCTTTCCATTGTGTAGCTCCTTTGTACTCCTATCTCTCTCCAGACAACAACTCGTGCTGTAGATTCCTTGGACTTTTCCACAACAAAGCTGCAGCTGCCCATGCAGAATGCGGGGGCAGTCTGACTCAGGATCTTGGGGAGTGCCTGCAGGACAGCAATTTGAAAAATACAGTGATTCCCATATGGAAGGAAGTGAAAAGGGACCATGTAATCACAAACTGTGACCAGAAAATTCGGTGCATTTTGAATTTAAAAAAAAAAAACAGAAAGAAACAATTCTCCATCTTGTGTTTTTAAAACTCAGTGTGTTCCAGTGAGTGTCTTCAGGCCTTTTCCTAGTTTTCAAAATCCCTGTTTTTTCAGGTTCAGTCACTAAAATTGTTATGTGAATAAGGATCAAGATACAAGAGAATTCTTCAGCTGATCACCATCCCTCCTAACTCACCAAGCCAAGTTTGCTGAAATTAAGTGTACCACACACTCCACGTAAGTATTTAATTCAACCACAGACTGTTTCAGAAATCCCATTAACAGACCTACAAAAGTAGTATTTTATTAACACATAAAATTCATTTGTATTCAGCAAAGCACTAGGCGCATATTTCACTTCAAGCATGTGAATCAAAGTTCAGTATAACTGTTTACATGACAGCTTCAGTGAAAATGTCACAGAAATATATATTTGACTAATGCTAAATGACTGTTCTTTCCAGTTCTTATTTGTGTCAGTTAAGACAAAACACGACTGCTTCAAATTTATTATTTCATTAGTAATACATCACCCATTAGTGTAAGCTTGCCCAAACATTTCCACCTTTTTGAAAATGAAAGGCTTTTTTCCAACAGCCCTTACTGACTACCATCTTTTGTGCACTACAGTAATGCAGGCTGAAGTGGCAAAACCACACATAAATGTGTTAGAACAGCAGACACAATTGGCATCTGGCTCACCATCCAGGAACTCGCACAAGAAAATCAAGAAGCCACGGAGTTTTTGTTTTGTTTTTGTTGTTTTTGTTTGTTTGTTTGTTTTGGTTTTTTTGTGAGGGAGATTTAAAGAGGAAAAGAAATCAGAAAGCATCTGTACTCATTTACACTCCAGGATGCATAACAAGTGTTTTAACATGCATTCACATGCTTTTGAAGCTTAACTGAATCTTTTCAAAAAACCATGGGGCCTGGACGTCTATAGGTCACACAGGTTTGCAATTCCCAAGAGGTAGCAGTGAAGGGAGACACAGAAGAAATAGGTAACACTCCATGAAACGAGTCGTTCTCTAAATTCCTGACCTTTTTGAAACCTTATACAATGCAGAGAATGTGTCTGTGCAAGTTTATTATATATACCTAATTAGAGGCATATGTCTTAACTACATATCTTTATATAAAGGAATAAATAAAAATGAATCATGCCTATTTCCATGTATAAAAATAAGTATTTCTCAAAACAATTCAGTTTCTTTTTTGCCTCGTCACTAAAATGTTGTTTGCCATGCTTCCAACGACTGTTTTTTTTATAATCTGGTAATTATAAGTTCATAGAAGCATATTTTCTATCTATTTTCTATAAAAGTAATATTAAACACAAAAAAAGTAAATACCAGTTTAAAGAATAATTAAAAAAAAAAACAACTCAATATTTAAAGCTCAAAGTACACTTCATGAAGTGTACTTGGAAGTACACTCAGAAACTAAAGAGTTAATTTTAAATAAGTCTGCTTATGCTATAGAGTCATTATTTGCATGGGATGGGATCAGGATACTATTTGAAAAGCATGTTCCAAACCCATGCCCAATAAAAGGTACAAATGTCAAACTTACCCTATAACCAGGGTCTTCCATCAGGTCACAAGAGGCAGCATTAACACTTGTATGCCACATTGTCTCCTTGATGCTGCAGCCATACATGAATACATTCTTTTTACGAGAATGACCATGATAATCACAGTAGACCTATAATAAATCATTTGGCAAAATAAACCCAAGGCATATGGAATTAACATTTTACGAAAGTAATAGAAAGACCATCTTTTTTATTTGTACTGTTGAACATCCCAAAGAATTAGGCAGCAAAATCCCTTATATAATTAACTCGTCTGTTAAGACAAAAAGTGTGTGATTCATCTAAGGAAGGTTTAACCTTCTAGCCTAGCCAATATAACAGATTTACATCTACAGGTTTGCAGAAGACCAGTTCTCCAAGTCAAATTTAAGTATGACATGGTTTACAAGACCGTATCAAAATGTTTAATTTATAGACCAGCTACACAGATAAAGTTAAAAAGATTCAGAATTGCTTACACACACATACTTACCAAAGGCAAACGTTTTATAGCAGCCAGATATTGCAGTAACCCTTTAGCATGGTAAATAGTGGGATGCAGATCTGGATTTGGATTTTGCCACTGTCTGTTTAAATCTTCTCCACTTAAAGAGCAACGGTGGCTATTGTGGGGGGGGGTGGAAAAACGCATGATGTAGTCTGTATTATTATACTTTTAAATAAGCCTCCCCCCCACCTCAAAGTTTTCCTCATCACCACTGCTTCTTTGGAAGGAGTCTGGCAAGAAACAAACTTCAATTTTCTAACATGCCAAATAATAGAAATGTTTGGGATGTTTTAAGCTATGTTACAGAAAATCTAAATATAAATTAGAAATAGCCTCTTATGTGAAGTCAACAGTAATATTACTTATTTGCTGTTGAAATTGAAGGCTTGCAATTCTATCCAGATTCTAGTTCAAAATCAGTAATTTCATACATATGGTATATTTACAATTTTGGTGTCTTCTGTAATTTAAAACTTATGTCAACCAGAAATCTAATACTTCAAATGTGAAAATGTTAGGACACATGGAGCTGTGAGAAAAACAAGGACAAAACCCACCCCCCCAACAACCCAGCAAACAAAAAGATCATTTCTGTATTCAGTCAGCTATGAGGAAGAACTTTTAAACTTGCAGGATTTTATGATCATGATCTTTACTACATTTGCCTTTAGACTGTGTCTGCTGGGACAGCTTTCTTAATTGTCCCTGTATCCTGAATTATTTAATTACACGTGTTCTAGTATACACATTCATTTACATATATAAAAACAAGGTTCTACTGAAATCTGTAATTAGTTTTTTTTATTATTTTGTTCACAAAACCTTTTAAAATAGTATCTATAATAAATTAATAGAAACTGTAGAGTCACCATAGCAAAATTTCCATTTCATATGAATTCCCTACAACCAAGTAAATATAGACTGCTCAATGTTTACTCAAAGCAGTTTCAAAAGGTTCTGAAATATCCCTTTAAATCTATGAAGAAAAGTGTAGCAATTGAAATAACTATTAATAACCAAATCAAACCAAGATATTCTCTTACCCTTTCTCTTGCACACCTAAAAGGCTTTCTCAAATATAAGGCACCTTTTTTTTTCATGTAGACCATGAACCTGTTTAGCTTTTCCTAAATTCAGGTGTGGTCTCATATAACACTCTTACACAAATCCAAGACAGAGAGACAATTAAAATGTCATGTCAAATCACATAGGAATGATTATCATCCATGAAACACTGAAACTGTTCTTGTAAAACTGAAATTTGTGAAGAAATATAATGCTTTGTCTTTTAAGAAGCCAAAAATATTGCAAGTGTCTGTTGCTTTTCATCATATTAAGTATTGCATTTGTATCTTTGCAGGATTAGTTTAGATTGTTCATTTTTAAATTTGATGCAAGCAATTAAGAGTACAGGTTAAATATTTGTGAGTAAATATATGCTTACTTTCCATTGATGACACCATCTGGATTGAGCATGGGAATAATTTTGAAAATGTAAGATTCCCGTAAACATTGCGCATTTGGACTATTGCTCATAAGATATTCCAGTGTTCCCTTCATAACCCAGCTTGCATTAGTCTCTCCAGGATGTACACGAGCAGACAGGAATATGTAAGGACGATTCCCTAAAAGAGATATCCATAAAAATTGCAAAATATAATTTAACCTAAGTAAACAGTTTGTTGATTGGAAAAAGAGCCAATAGCCCACTGCATTTATTACGGTGCAGAAAATATTTGTAAGTTGAGCATTACTGAGTACGAGTATTATTGATAGAGCTTGCCACAATATTTTTGAAAGGACTGATAATTACAGAACTATCACAAGGAGCTTTAAATTTGATCAGACAATTACACAAATAATTTGAGCTTGCAGTTTTGATATGACTTTCATTACTTTTTTTCCCAATAGCCAAGAAAAATACTGAGGTGGACAAACAAATCAGGAAATGGAAAAAGCTCACTTCAAATCACAGTAGCTAGATGTTAGCTTTATGAAAGATTTTTTTGAAAAGCAAATAACCTCAGCATTTTAAGAAAAAAAGTTACTTTTCCAGTATTCTTTTCCAAGAAGTGTTGTCTGCAAAATGTAATGTACAAACCTAGCAGCAAAAATTTAAAAAACATTAATATATACTTGTACATTTTAAGACACAAATATCTTTGTTTCACTACCATAAGTAAGTAATATTAAATACAAAGCAAATCCTGAATACTGATGCCTACCTCTTATTTTCACGAAATTAACCTTATTTTACATTGCTATTTTTACACTGCATAGTGGTTAAGACTACATTTTTTCTACAAACACCTAGTTTTACATTATTTTCAGTTGATGAGAAAGAGGAGTTATACTTACTGAACTGAGAGATGTGTTCATAGTAATTGGACTCTGGCATGGCTGTAATTGTGACTAATGGACAGCTGTTGCCAGCCAGGGTCTCACAGAGAACATCTTGCCGAAAATATATCTGTTGAGGGTTGTGCATAGATTCCAGCTTCCTAAGATGCATCTTCATCCCAAAAATAATGAAAAAATACTTCAAATCCTTTGCAGTCACATATGACAGCATGTTTCAAAGGTACTATTTATCTGATCTTTCTTTTAGATGTTCTAAACAATGTTCCAGTTTCCAGGATACTTTTGACCTTGAAATACCATTTTTTACATCTCTGACTGATAGTTCTCTTTACAGAGTCTGTTTTTCAACTGCTTTTAGAAAGACGAAGGAAAAGAGGATAAATAATTGTAAATGGATGGTACTATAAGGGTATATAGAAAGTAAGAAGCACTGCTTCATTAAGGATATCTGATCAGGGACCTTTTTGCCACAAAAATAAGTAATAAGTAAAAGAAGAATCAAGACACAGGAACAGAGAGCTGAGAGGTAATGGAACCCGTAGCAAAGACCAAAGCCACCACTCTCTCATTGAACAGGCCATTAAGAATCTACAGACAAAGATTTGGAAAGAGCCACCTGATAAACAAGAGGGATCAGATTAATTCCAGACATTCAAGAGCAGGGTGTGGTACATACAAAACTCTAGCAACCTGATTCCTACAGTATGCCCTTAAGCCATCTCTCTGAGCAGCCTTACTCTCTACCCTGTGCATCCAAATGCTGTCTGGACTAGTGCCACTAAAAGGACAGGTGTAAGTCAGTTTGGGGTCAACAGCTGGAATGCACAAGGGTCTCAGCATCAGTAGCTGGAGAAGCCAACATCTTGGGAGCATGTCTGTAGGTACCACAGGCTATGTCCCAGCTACTGATGGAATCAAAGCTGACTCCAACAGCTGGAGCTGTAGGCACTGTAGGCACTCTTCAGTCAGTGGTGTCAGCAAAGAAGCAAGGGGATCTCACTATCAGCCACCGCAGTGGGTGTCCAACCACTGAGGCAATGACGTGTCCACAGTGTGTCCATCAAAACACATCTGGTGGGACAATAAGGGCTGAATTTCTCAGTGTCAACACCTGAAGCAGGAACATGGGTTACAAGACCATGTGCCCAGTAACAGCTGCTGGGGATGGGGGGGGCAAGCATATGCATCTTCCCTGCAGCTGGTGTGTGTGGGGGCATAAGTGAAATTTGCTAGTAAACTTTAAGGTGAACTACTTAGCAAGTATGGGCCCCAGGTGAAGGGAGGGGTATCTAGCAGGCAGACAGTCCATGGGCATGGCATCTGGGCAGAGTTGCAAGTGCAGAGTGCCTGTGAGATGAGTGTGCAAGTGCACACACCTGTTTGCTAGTGAGCACCAGGCTGGACTAGACTGCAAACTGCAGGCCTGCACAGCAGGTAAGAGAGACCTGAGGTCAAGGCAGGGCTATGGCATGGATGAGTGTTCCACAAACATGCTTGTGATTCTAGAGAGTAGGCTGGCTTATACTTTTACAAGTGAACAGCAATACATACCAACTGCAGAGGGGGATGGCGTGTCTGTAACTGTTACACAAGTCATGGTAGTGTTTCACAGGGGTGCACCTTGTCTGTGGCAGTTTGTGTGGCCAGCCCTGCCTGGGGGTAGTGGGCATCACAAGTGTGTGTAAGTCTCCTTCTCTCCCTGGGACACATACTCAGACTTCCTAGTGAATATATAAACAAACAGGAAAGCAGCAGCCATGTCCATCAGCCTGGGACAGAAACTGTGAGATGCCTTGGCTAGCCTCCAACAGCTGGGCAGGAGGAATCTCCAGGACCAGGAGCTGCTGAAAGCAGCAGCTGCTTATGACATCTTTTAACAGGTACTTCTTTAAAAAGCCAGCATAGTTTAGTGAAAAGCTGGCCACTATACACAGTGCTATACACTGGCCACTGAATCCTCTACTTTGCTTTTATTGCTGTGACAGAGGCAAACGAGACATTCTAGCAAAATGAATTTTGCTTGGTATTAAAAGCTTCAGAACAATTCTTCAGACAAATCATAAACCTAAGAAGATGTCTAATTATCTTACTTACACCAGCTTTTGTTATCAAAAAGTATATGTATAACAGCAGGATACAAGTCATTTAACCCAAACACAAACACTCCATCAAATAAGCACTGCTTCCAGTCAATTATCACATAATCACAGAATGTGTAAGGTTGAAAGGGACAGAGTGGGCCATCTGGTCCAACCTCCCTGTTTCAAGCAGGGCCATCTTACAGCACATTGCACAAGACTGTGTCCAGACAATGCTTGAACTCCCCAGGGATGGAGATTCCCCAACCTGTCCGTGCAATCTGTTCTAGAGCTTGGTCACTTGCACAGTAAAGAAGTTCCTCCTCATGTTCAGGTGGAACTTCCTGTACATCAGTTTGTGCCAGTTCCCTCTTGTCCCAGTTCCTGGCACCACCAAGGAGAGCCTGGATCCATTCTCTCAACACCCCCCTTCAGACACTTCCAGACATTGAAGGGGTACCCTCTCAGTTGTCTCTTCTCGAGGTCTTTCCTCATAAGAGAGATGCTCCAGTCACATAATAATCTTTTTGATACCCAGGAAACCCATTTAGCTTGTAAGCAATAATTTTATTTTTCCCGGCACTATTCATTGGAACAACCTACATATTTTGTCAATCTAAACACTAGTATGATGAGAATTCTTCCTCATTTCGGAACATTTTGAACTTCATAAAAAGAAAGAAAATTAATTCGGTCACGAATACTATGTATTATACTAATACTGTAAATATTCATTTATGTAACAAATTATAAGCTTCTCACCTTTAAAGTTGAGTATGTATATGGATAATGGTAAGCAAAGTAGCATACATCATCTTTATGTTGGAAAGTCACTGTGAATGTAATTGTGTAATAGGATTTTCCTTTCTGGCCTCCAGCAGCAATTGAACTTCTTGAAAAGTGATTCCTACATCAAAAAATGAAGGTAATGCACACACTAGAGTAATTTTTTTTTCATACTACTGATTATTTCTGAACACATATTCTAAGAATCAGAAGGATTTTTAGTGACTGTATTTCTCTTCTATGTACACAGAGGTTAAATACAGGTTCCCACCAGCTTTAAAGGTACTTTATTATGACAGATACACTGATAAAACACACTGATAAAAGGTGAGCAAAAAAAAAAGCAACAAAATCAAACAAACAAAACCAAAAAAAAGTATGCAAACAGGTACCAACCAAGAAGGATTACATATCAAAATGCTTCACATTCTCTTCCTGTGTTTTAGAACCCCTCTACAATAATTCCACCACAGATTACAGAAGGCTCATCACAAAGACCATAAGGTCAGTATTACTGGAAGTTACTAGTAAGATTTCAAGTAACCGTGCATATATACATTCACTTAAAAGCTTCCCAGAAACAGTGTCCAATTTCTAAGAAAAGCATAAAATATGAACAGCTTAAATATTAGTAGTGTGCTTACAAAATGAGACCCTGGGTATTTCTATCACATATATTACTCTCTGTAGTAACTCAGAAAAAAACCACTCTTCACAAGAGATTAACATAGAACTATCAAATGCAGAAACAAGTACTTCTCCTCAAAAACTGTACCTCACGTTAATCTTCAGTGTAAGATTAGCTGTATGTTTGGTTTCTGTGTGTACTTACTTGTAGTAACAAATATCTGTCCCAACACGAGTCCAACATGGTCGAGAATGTAGTGCTTCCTGAACAGAATACATGAGGGGCTGCATACCTGACAGAAGAAATGCATCTCATTTTAATACCTACCTTTAAACAGAAATGTATTAGCAGTAATGGACCACATCAACACCTATGAACAAGTCTACAAATTACCTCTACTTATTTACTCACTATCAGAGTGCATTTGTATTTTCATTAATGTCTGGGTATTGTACTGCATGCTTTTTAAACCAGGTGACAAAAGATTGATGATTTTCAGAAAATAACAACTAAAGAGAAGAGTAAGACGTATGGAAAACCAAAATGGAATGTTTAAATGAAAATTGAGGTTTGCATGAATGTTAAGACTACAAGCAATCTTCAGTTCCACCCCATCCAACTAATACTACAAAAAGGCTTCACAGAGAACACAAAAAGTTGATACTATTATCCATTCGTGTAGATAACTGAAAAATAACTGATGTTTGTGGACAATTTTTTTTAACAATTAACTCTTTAAAGTCTATTTTTTTGATAGTAAACTTAAGTTGAATACTTAATATGAAGTTAGAGTAATACTAATTGAGTTTTATTTATTCATTAGATAATTAGCCAACCACACTGACTGATTCAGCCAGTGTATTTAAAAAAATCAAAAGAAACTATTAAGTATGCATAACATTAAAAAAAATCTAAGCTGATTGATGAAGATTAGTAAGTAACTTAAAAGCATCTTAATACTGCTCTAAAACTGGTCTAAACTACCTGTATTCTGTGACTTTATCAATGTGGATGAAAGTGTATGACAAAGGAGAATACAATATTACTTGGTAAGGTGGAGGTGGGAGGAGACATTTCCTCCCTCTTAAAAGACAAATTTCAGAATATACAGCATGAAAAAAAATGAACAGTTTTAAGCTGAGTGACACACACACTACATGCACGCTCCCAGACAAGTGCAAGACAGGTATTTTCAGTCAGCCATTTGTAAATCTTTAAATGAGGCACATACTGCAAACACTACTTACTAGAGACAGCAATGGTCACTAATGAACTCCAGCATTTCAAAGCAGACTTATTTTTCCTTACCATCAAATAAGACAAGACTGTTTTGGAATGTCTCCACTTACAAGCACATCTAGCCCTATGCAGAAATGGATTAATGATGACAACTGTCATTCTTCTTGATCAGTGTGAATCAACAGGGTTTGTTATTGTCCTCCCTTGCTTAATGGTCCTAAGACAATTTAGTTTCAGTTACCAGTAATTTTCTTCTGCTTTGGCCTCACAACAAAACTTCATTTTAAAAACTGACAGCCCTGGGTTTAAGATGCATTTCTTCTTTTTAGCTACAGCTCTAAAAACATTTTCCAGCAGTACTATTAAAATAAAGAATTTAAACTGACAACATGATTATTGCTAATCCTGTGGAGGAGGGAAAGAAACAGCTAAGTTGACTAATACAGGTATTTTTTACATATTTCTTCTCAAAGTATGGGAAACATATCTTACCGTAGTTGAACTGACTGTTTGACTTTTCACAGTTGATGATGTTAAACCGGTAACCAATGCCAGTTTTCATTCCACTGACTTCAAAGTAAAACCACTGATGATAATGATTGCTATTTATATCTGAGTTCAGAATTAGATCATACTCATTTCTGAAAATTAACAAAAAACATATCAATGATCGTAAGAAGCAGAACTAAAAGGCCTAAACCATGAAAAGTAGAGTTGAAACATCTTACTTTCTGATCTGAATAACTTTGCGCAGGTTTCCAGATTCAAATTTGGAATTAAACTTCAAAACATCTGCCTCCTCTGGTACAGAACAACTATGAGTAGAAAAAGGGACCAAAATTAATAAAACAATCTTAGCTAAACCAAATAGCTTTCCTTCAGTCCTCACTGGGTAATTCAGAAACTGTTTTGACCCCTCCTCCACAGAATCACAGTATCATTAGGTTGGAAGAGACCTTCAAGACCATCGGGTCCAACCCATGCCCTAACACCTCAACTAAACCATGGCACTGAGTGCCACATCCAATCTTTTTTTAAACACATCCAGGGATGGTGACTCCACCACCTCCCTGGGCAGACAATTCCAGTACTTTATCACTCTTTCCATAAAGAACTTTTTCCTAACATCCAACCTAAATTTCCCTTGGTGCAGCTTAAGACTGTGTCCTTTCGTTCTGTCAGTTGCTGCCTGGAGAAAGAGACCAACCCCCACCTGACTACAACCACCTTTTCAGGAAGTTCTAGACAGTGATAAGGTCACCTCTAAGTCAATACAGCCTGGTTAGCAAAAACAGTGTTATGTTAGATGAAACTTTGGATGAAATCTGCTGTAAATATTATGAATCACATCACAGAGAAAGGAGAACTGGCTTAGAGTATTACTTGAATATTGTTTACAGAAAGGTCGAAAACTTACCTCAAATTATCAAGGTCATACACAACTCTATCTATAATGTCATTTTGATAAATCAGCCTTTCAATATCTTGAGAGATTTTTGTCCTAGGAAAGAAAAGCAGAGTTCTCATTTAAATTGTCACCTACTGTTTCCAATCACGAAAGGGGAATTGCCCCATACAGGAAAACCGACAAAGTTGACATGAAGACAGTGTTACAGTTCAGACAGACCTTAGCTTCACCCCCACTTACATCTGCAAACTCAATGTGTACTTAAGTTTAAACACCCGTATTCACAGCTGACTGAACCCAGCACCTCTACATGAGGGAACTGAGTATTCATGCACACAACTCATTGGGTTTTATCTGCAGGAAAAAATGCAGTTTCATACTTTATAACAGAAGCAGAAATTACTCAAACATTACTTATGTTAATGCTTTAATCCATGACAACACTTGATAACATTAGTAACTTACATGAATCCTACCATAATCAAAATTAAAGAGTTTTAGGGAGTAGGTTGTACAGTGAGTGTGTTAGTGAACTAGCTTTTCACCTCTGGAGATCTACGTTCATTTATCGACTACGTAACAAATAAAAAAGAATTTGGTGATGTCAGCCAAATGTCAGGTGTGTGCTTATCCAGATCATAAAACCATTGCACAACTGGCAGTATCTAGGTCCTGTCTTGGAAAAGTAACAATGGTTGCAGTTCAAGAATGAAATATAGTGGCAGAGCTGTGTGGAAAAGCTTGCACAGCACCTGCAATAAGAAGAAAAGGAGGCAGATTAACAATGAACAATACAGAAACAGAATGCTAAAGTACATTCAGGCTGGAAATTCTCAGTTTAATTAAAATAAATACTGTTAACAAATGAGAAACAGAAGGTAAGTGTACAACTCTAGCACATTTTATTATATTGAAATTAACTGAAAAAGAATTGAAGTCACAAGTTCAAGGTACTGACAACATTGTGGCAAGTGACTTACCACAATCCATCTGAATAGGTTCAGCTCAGGACAGAATTACAGATTTTTGACCTTACACTTGATCTTAGAAAAAACTCATTTGATCTTGGCATGCCTCAGGTCTAAAATGCCACAACATTTCCTAATACCACAGGATTTTTCCAGAACAAAATCCATCAATGAAAATCCATAATCGGTATTTTATAAATAGTAATGGCATTTAAATACCATTTTAATAACCAGTGTAGATGAAAGAAGAAATAGTATTCAAGATGCTTATGAGAACGAAATGTAGTAGCAGACATTTCCACATTCCAAAAAATGAAGATAAGCTATTTAAAGACAAATAAAGGAAAAAAAATCTAGAACCAACACTGTTGATGTGAGCCCTGTGCTTAGAGATTACTCCTTCGTGGATCCTGATGCTTAGAAAACACTAAAGTGCACAGAAAAAAACCCCAACCCAACCAAAATTTTAAGGAATAGAAAAAAGTAGAAATTAAACCCCAAATATATAGGGTAATTTACTAAATAATAATTTTCTTCCTAAAAAGATAGAGTGGTATAAAACACTTCAGCTATTATCAATTTAATTTATCCATATATTAAGAAATAATATATTGGTGAGATATTCAGTGATAATTACATGCTACTAAATTTAAAAGGCAAAGAAAAACCACTCCAAAGCAGAAATTCAAAAACATTTAATTTCCTGGTACATTGCAAGAATTTAAAAAAAAAAAAAAAAACAACAAAAAAAAAACCAAGCAAACAAAAAAACCCACCCTATATATTTCTAATAAAAGTAGGAAGAAAATCCATAAAGTCACACCTTACACCTCACACAATACTTTCTCAAATCACATGGATGGATTAAGACAACCACTTATTTTCTAAATAAGACTTACCCAGTAGCTAAGTGCTTACATTACAGAGAACATAGGTCACACTGAATGTCAAGAGTTTGGACACAGCTTTGTAAAAGACTTTAAAGCTTTTCCATGTCCCCTACCAAACTAATTATTACAATCCGCTACAAACTATGAAATCATAGAAAGATTATGCCATTTTTGAACAAGGCTCCTTCTCAGAAGTTTGTTATGTTCCAGTAACAAGAGTGAGTTGTTTGTAGAAAATGGAATTCTTAAAACCATGCTCCTGAAAAATGTGGTGCAGAATTTTTGATTCAAGTTAGCCATATTACCTTGTATTTCATTCTTGTTCATACAAGACCTCAAAAAGTTACTTTCAACACAAAAAATACAACAAAAATAAAACATTTTAAAGTTAAAATATACCCTAAAATTATCTTCATTGTCTAGAAATCATCCTTTTGTACAATCATATGAGGTTTATTTTTCCACTGCTTTATATCTAACAACAAACACTGGAATGACAAATTGTTCAATTTTATTCAAGAAAATTCAGAATTGATAATTACTATTAAAACACACATAAGGATTTGCAAGACTTGCTTAAATGCAGTTCTTAGGGGTGATTCTTGACTCAAGACTACCTCCCTTCTAAATCAGCTGAATCTATCTAATAAATAAGCTGCTAGGGAAGATTCTCCTCCTCCAACATAGAACAATATAGTCATTACATCATTAGTGTCTCAGCACTTGTCATTTCAATACAAACATCACATTTTCATTACTTGTGTGAAACAGCTGAAGGATTTTCATTCAACCACCTGAAGACACTTAATCTCTTAATCATTTTAGTATCTAAATATAAAGTCGGTTATAGTTATGAGTATAAAGGCAAAGGCATTCAATCTCAAAATTAGGCAAGTGACAAGGTCTCATGGCTACTACTACTATATGTTCTGCTAGTGTACTCACATGTCTTTACAGTAATTCACTACATATATTAGCCAGCTTGTCATACCACTTCTGCAAATTATTCTTAAGAATTTCATCACTCTTCATCATCTTCTATTATCTCTCAGTGAAAAAATAAAAGGGTGTGTTGATGTGTTTTTGTTGTATTTTATTCTGCAGGACCTAACACAAACTGCATCCTCTGCATTTGTTGCCTCTAAATTTTCTTATATTGTGAACACCAAAGCCAAACACTTTAGTACATTAATTTTTTAACTTTTTCCACTATGTTTCCCTGAAAGACAGATTTTTAGTTCAGCAGAGAAAAGAGGTGAAGAATCTTTTAATTATTATCTGTCCTATCTTGGCTAAGACCTGAAAGCAGCCTTCAGGTGAAGATTTTTTTGCTTGGTTGGTGGTGGGGTTTTGTAGATCGGTTTGTTATTTTGCAAACTACAAAATTTACATGGGAAATGGTGGGAAGGCAGAAAGGGAGAATATAAATTGAAAATAAATTGAATTTCACATTTAGAAATTGAATTCCAGAATCAGCAATTCCAGAATCAGACTGTGCTCTTCGTTACGGCTCTGTGCTGATCAATGCCTACTCATTTATCTTCAAACTGCTGGAAACAGTTTTAGATGCCAAAGTCAACAGCGTAACATTGCTTGTTAATCACAGCATGGTTAGGGTTGGGTGGGACCTCTGGAGATCATCAGGTTAATCTCATCCTAGACGCTGTTTCTCAAAGGAAAGAAAACAACAAAAAGAAGGGTATGGTAACTCACCTCTGCACCCCATATGGCCTTTCCAGAATTGGTTCCTTAAATGGGGGTGGAATATGGCCAAAATAATCTGGATAGGCTACTTCTGAGTACTCCGGAATAGACTTTGTGTTCTTCACCATTTCAAGATAAAGATCACAGTCGTGAACTGGTGATACATCAGAAACTTGAAGCATGACATGTTCTCCTGATGAACTAGATCTGGAATCCTCCTCCTCCTCTGAATCCACTCCAGTGCAGCAGAGTTTTCCCAGCTGGACAGATGATCCTTCAAAGAGACTACCTCCACAGGGTGAAACATGCTCACAGGGTTTACTACAAGCAAGTGTGGTAAGGCTAGTTTTGCTTTCCTTCTTTACTACACACCCTGTACCATAATAATGATCATTTTTTGCACTGCTCTGGAGACTGATTCTGTCCAAGCCTTTCACAATTTCTTGGCTTAGACACTGGCATGATGGAAGCATGTTTCTTTGATCATTTTGCTGATGTAAACTACTGTCTTTTGTGTTATCTTTCTTTGGTAGTTCCAGAAACACTGGCCTTCTATTGTATTCCTCTGTCAATAAAGCATTGCACTCCTTTAAAGCAATTCCTTTTGTTGATGGGTTTGCTTCAGCAGAGTGCTCCACACTGGCTGTAGGAACAACAATAGGTCCACTCAAATTTGCATCAGGTACTAAAGGCTTTGGTTCCTTGGAAACTAAGTCCCATTCCTTAAAAAACAAAGGTGAAATAATAATTTTAAAAATTATTAAGAACAAAAAAAAAAGTAAACAGTTCCCAGGTTTCATGTATATTAGAAACATTTCTCTTTCCTTGTTTTAAATGTAATTTAAAAGGTGACAGTTGTCATAAACCATCAGAGCAATGAAGTTTCATCTTTTACAAGAAGGCCTTAAAGCAATAACATGCAGTTTGTTCATTAATAACAAAGTATGAAGTCAATGCAATTGCCTAGATATTTTAACTACCTATTTTAAGCAGGTGCACAGCATTTAAGGAGATGCCTAATACAATGAAGCACTCTCAGAAATCTCACATCTTTCTTCACTATTTTACTTTCTGCTGTATGCAATATTCAGACATCAGAAAACAGTTTTCCTTTACATCCACCCACAGCACCCCCTTCTCAATGAGACTGAAGCAACCGTACCACCTAACTAAATAACCTAGGATAAAGTACTCCCATATGTAAGTCCAGAACTGCAGACCCATGATTCTTGGATGGAGGACCTATCCACCAAAAAGAGAACATTAAAGTATATTCCAGAGTCAACCTGACATGGCCAGAAATGTTCTGGAAATCATATACTTTACCTGAAAGTTTTCTGAAAGTTCTGAGAAAAATTGCTCATACATTTTCAGTTCTTCTATGGGTCTTCCCAATTCCTGTCTAGGTTTCAGTTTATTTATATCAGTCTCGATATCATCATTCTGAAAGATCACCAGAACAAATTAATCTTGCATCCAAAATTAATGAACTTCCACAACATTAATCTGAAACATTCACCTTCACTCCTGACATAGCCATGCTTTAAAAGATAAAATACCACTATTTCAAAATTAACTGAACTGCAGCTTGAAGATTTAGACTGCTTAGTATTACTAGTATGCCTAATCCTCCATTTCAACAGCAATATTACAAACACCTAACTTTTCTTTAACTTACTATACACAGATATAATTTCATTTTACATGAAATCCACGCATATTCCCAGTACTGGAACTTGGAATGTGAAGAGTTCACCTGATTGCAGTGACAATGCAATACTGCTTCTATGGAAGATACTCCCTGCATCAGGGCTCATTTGATCCTTGAATAAAAGATGTCTTTCCAGTTCATGGACAGACAATTCCA
Organism: Sinosuthora webbiana; assembly: GCA_013397395.1. Lineage (NCBI taxonomy): Eukaryota > Metazoa > Chordata > Aves > Passeriformes > Sylviidae > Sinosuthora > Sinosuthora webbiana. The sequence continues at coordinate 73,082 of VXBN01003353.1, read as the reverse complement.
TTAACTACTAAATACACATAACATAAAAATACAGAATAAGGCAGTTCTGACCAAACATCCATCCATGTCCCAGCTGGCAGCTGGAGAAGAGGAGAATACTTTCCCTAAGTGGTACAACAGTGAGAGGTTTGAGGTCTACCTCTACAGCTGGCTAACTTCAGCTACCTTCCAGAATGCTGAAGAAGGTTAGAGCAGCTTCTACATATGGACAAGCTTATGTGCGAACAGCAGGCTGAGAGAAGTACAAGTTGGGAAGAGAACACTGCTAAAGGAGTCTGTGGTTCTGTTCTACTGCACTCCAGATACATCAAGTGAAGCAAACAACTTTGATAAAAATCCTGAAGAAATCTGAACAAAAATGGTTGATATTTTCAAGCAGCAGGCACCTTCTTTGCTTCTGAAGTTTTTTTAATTCCAGAAATTGCCGTGAAAACCTCCTCAAACTCCTTCTAAGACTTAAAATGCATTTATATACCAGATTATATANAAAATTGATAGCAATTTTTACCTGACTTTTACCTATTGATTTTGTCTCTACCAACCTTAAAATGTTGGTCCTTGTCATCATCAATTTCAGTTTCAATTTCTGATTCTGTTTCAACATCATCGTTATCATCACTTTCATCTACTACATCATCCACTACAATACAAAAAGGTTTTGTAAGGCAGATTATACATTTAATCCAATTATACATGCTCAAAGAAGATTTTCTACATTCTGGGTTTATTTTCTTCTTTACTTATTCCTTGAAAAAAAGTGAAAACCAACTAGTAAACTAGTGCTGGGGGGCAGGTTTAAGTTTTCTCATAGTGTTTTCCATGCAGGAAATTTGCTGATTGTCATTAAAAGGCTCATTCAGAGGTTTACAAATTATGCTGATTTTCTAGTGTACTCATAATAACTACATGTATTGCTTTTGCAATACTGACTAGAAAAGATTATACTTTTAATAAAGCCAGACCTCTACCCACCCCTCAACATTCCATATCTTTTAATAGGGAACTTTTTCCTTTTAAAGCACTATGTATCCTATTTCCTTAGGGTTTTCACTTCTTTTTATAGCAGAAAACAAACCTATTAAGAAAAAAGTTCACTTTAGTAAACTGGGATGTTTCTTAACAGGTGTTATATACTACCAATCTACTATATTAAGCACAGATTAATTTCTGTGGGTTTGGAAACACACTTCTAAATCTATTTTCTACTTTGAGGACAAAACATAAACATCTTTGAACTACTGGAGTCTGACCCACATGAACCCCAATAGGATAGCTTACTTCTTTCAGACTATGATCACATTTTGTTTCAGGAGGTATCATGAATGAAAGATATTAATAAGCTGACTTTGACCCTTCATTTTAGAGCAACTTTCTGACAGCAACTTCATTAGTTGCTTACCAGGTCTGAAGCCGTTTCACCCTATCAGAACATGTATTAATTATCTGAAAATAATGAAAAGTATTCACAACGGGATGAATCGATTTCCTACAAAGAACCATATAAATGGTCTGCAGTAGAGTTTTCTTAAGAGACTGCAACAGTCCAAGAAAGTAGCTCTGCTTTCTCATCATGCAAATGAAGGAATAACCACAAAAATATAAAAGGCCAGTGCTTCAAATGGCACCCATTAATCCAAATTCATCACATCCTAACTTATCAGAGTAAGAAAAAGAAAGGAAGGGATACATGCTCCTGTAAAACAGGATGTACACTACAACACGTTTCACATAAAATGTATGCAGTACATGAGCTGAAAGGAGAAACCATTCACATTTGAATACAGCCTATTCTTTACACTTCAGAGTTTGGTGAACATCACCTTTTAGTCCTTGTTTCCTCTTTTGTTTCATAACTACATGTGTCTGGACAAAATTTCTATCACTTTAAACTTAACATTAGAAATTGGTGCTCCACACCAACAGTCACAGACCCTTTGCTTGTTGAGAAATGTCTCAGAGTCCTTTCAGCAGAGAACACAAAAAAGTGCAATTGATTCCACCTTCCATAAAGCAAAATGAGACATACTCAAAGACATAGTACTACAAAATCACCATACCGTCAGGAGGCAAATTGTACAGCTGAGCCACAGGACCACTGGCAGGAATAACTGGGAGTTGGAAGTGGAAAGCACTTTTAATAGTTGGTAAAGGAAGACGATTTTTGGGAAAACATTTTCTCATTATTAGGCTGGATGTATTGACAAGAGGATCAAGAGTTCTTACTGCAAGGCACTCCTGTTAACAGGAAAACCAAGAAAAATATTTCTCCAATTGAAAGTCAAGCCACATTTATATACTATTTACAAAAAAATTTGCTCATGTCTTCTTTGAAGGAAAGAAAAACTTCTACAAACTCAAATCATCTTAAAAATCCAAACTTCAAAATAGAAAGGCATTTTCACCCCCTCTTTTTTAAAACTAAGTTCAACCACCCTTCCCAGAGACAGCCACAGCAAAATAACAGCAAATACAAATTTAATTCTGTACACTTTCGCTGTTTCAGTGTGGTACAGAATATAATCCTTACTCCTATAATCAGGAATGACCATGGATTTCATAAAAGAAATATGACAGATCTGAGGTCATTAGCCAAAGAGGCAAAAACAACAATATAAAAATCCTATCAGGATAAACTTACCTGTGAAGTGTTGTAAAGAATTTTCATCCCATTGGCATCAATAAATGCTTTTCTTCCCAGTTTGATGTTTGTAACACTTTTAATGCACTGCAACACTCCTTTACGAATCAGCATGTATCTGTGTCGACTATCGTGACGGTGCCAATCAACATAAATCGTTAAAAGCACCTGCACATACCCTCTGTCTACTGCTCTCCTGGCATTTGTTTCTTTGCAAAAAAAAAGTTAGGAAAGAAAATTAAAATTGCCCAGTGACTTCAATATTACTTTCAAATTTAATTTTCAATGTGAACATTCTGTTTATCCAAGTAATTGAATTGTTTCAATTTGGGTAGTACTTTAGCCACCCTTAGCAGAGCTTGACATCAACCTAAACAGAAATGACTGGATAACTGAGACCAGTAACCTAAACTTCACTATAAGAACATTTCATCTAATTTTCATGGTTTACTAGAAGAACAGCATGCATTATACTTAAAAGGCAACTGTAACATCCTGTCACCCAGTAAATTAAAAAAACAGAAATGTTCTTCAAAGTATATCTATCACTATCCACACACACCGTCTACAGAGAAGATTTGAAACAAACTTCACTTGCAGTCCATACAGTTTTACAACTATCACTCAAATTTCATAAGCTGAAACTACTTCTACCCCAAATACTGGGTAATCAGTATGACAACTGGAATACACAGTAGACTAATGTCATCATGGAAAGATTTACTTACATAAAGTTTATGAAATCACAAGTTAAAACCACTAATGAGAAGACATCTCTAAACAAATGAACAAGACCTTCTGTTTTAAAGGCACACCTTTTGAACACTTCATTCCCTGCCCCCAATATTAAAGTTTAACTGCCAATTTACAGAATAGAATACTGACAACAATTTGGAAATGTTTCTTTCCTTAAACTTCCTAAGAAGAAATTGCAAAATTCATAAATACACAAACCTGTAAGACCAAGGTATCACACTGAATAAACAATAATAAATCCAGCACCCTGTGATAGTCAGTACAGAAATTTCCCACTATTTGTGTGAAATGGTTTTCTGCAAATCTCATCATATCTCAATTCTTATTCAACTCCACTAAAACTACTATGAATGCTATTGCTTTAACACAACTCTTTGGAGAAAATGAGTTTTTAATTCCTTGCTAGTTACAATGCTGGTTCAAAATCTGCAAAGATTACACTTGTGAGAATCAATTGCTGCTGGCTGAGACAGTCGATGTCTGTAAACACACCATTGGTTTTGTTACCTTTAATTCCACTTCACGACCATCACTGACATACTTGTTATTGGGACCCAATTCCTAATTACTTAGGAAGGTACTGAAGTATACCTGTATTTTCCCTAGCCATCCAACAGATATTTTCAGATATATGTGTAAAGAAGAGGCACAGGAGTTAAGCAATAGATATCTATTACTGAATGGCTGAGGTGAGAGAATGTAAAAAGATATCTGTCCACCTTGGATCCAGATCAGTTCTGCAGAAGCAGTGCAGCCTTTCTGCTGTATAACTGATGAAACAGTAACCAAGTATTAAATATACATGTATATACAACATAAATAAAGCACCAGAAACTGAAGATGAAACTAATTTCTAGGTTTCCTAGCCTTATTTTTGTTCTGGCCACTGACTTAATGTTTAGTTTTGCTGTGCTGATATACACACACACACCCATTACAGCTCAAGTAGACATTTTCTTGTAGTCAAACACTTACTTGATTTTAGCAATGCAGCAAGTGTGTCTAAAGCAACCCTGTCAACATAACAAGAAAAGTCAAAACAGCAACCAACCAGTAAGCTTAATCTACAACACTGTAAAACTATACAAAATATTTACTGCTTACAGACTTATAAAGAGTCTAAGTTCATGTTTTCCTGGTTGCACTGTAGCACAGACTTCACTTCTATATTTTACTTTACTAGGAGATCATGTATCTCTGCTGTATTTAAGACTGATGACAAAAGTTAAAAATAACAATGCAATGTCTATACAAACTTCCAGCTTTTGGAAAAACACCGTGACAATGTAATGCTTATGACTGACAGTCACTGCTTGTGATACTCTGATATTTGTGTCTTTGTTAGCAGCAGAACAAGTACTTCGACAAAGTAAAGGACTCTATTTTAGAAAACTGTAGGTCAATACCAGCAGTATATGTGAATATACTGAGAAGCACTGCCCATCAATCTATACTACAACACAAGATGGCCAGCATGAGGTTTTTCTTGCACCCAAGCATCTTCTCTCAATTCAACTGAGCAACTACAGAATGTATATACTTATTTTTCCCCTCTTTGGGAAGATAGACTTGATGCATCTGATCTTAGATCATAAACAAGGATATCATGATTAGTCACATCACAGAATAGTATGTTCATATGTGGAATTTTAGCTGAGCCTTAAAGGAACAGGACATGTTTTTGAACACTACTTCTGTGACCACAAATACCAGATTCTGATCACATAATGCTATTTCTTTTGTAACAAAGTTAGAATATGCACAATATGAGATTAATACTTTGCTAATCAGATGAAAAATTTAGTTTTTCACTAGTATGTACTTCAAAAAAGTAGAGTATCTAAAGAAAGGATTATCTTCAGTTCCATCCACTTAGCTACTTTTTAACCCTACATTCACCCAAAAACTCCACACCAGATCAAAAAACCCAACCAAACAAAAAACCCCAAAATCTGCAACCACCACCAGAGTGGGGATTTAAAGTCACTCCATTCACCTACACAGTGAATTTTAATTTTTTTAACCAATAGCCCCCTAGGCAGATATTGCTGGGACTTCCTACTCTATGACTTGTTCTTGCTCCAGATGTCTATTTGCTTTTCAGAAAAATGGAAATAAAAAGGGACAGTGTCACACTAAAAGCACAAAGCAGATCACAGAATAAACTGAACTGGAAGAGGCACACAAGGATCATCAAGTCCAGTTCCTGGCCCTGCACAGCACCACCCCCAAGAGTCACACTCTGTGCCTCAGAGTATTGTCCAAACGCTCTTGAACTCTGACAGGCCTGGTGCTGTGGAAACAAACTGAAAAACGATGGGACTGTCTTGATCTGCTTGTTGTGAGTTGGGGTTAGCCATTGTACAGTTTCCATGCAGGAATGTTAGAGATAAAAAAATAATGTATATTATTTTACTAGTACTGCAACTAGACATTCAAGTATTTTGTGTTACTCTACTGGGGAATATTAAAATGTCTCATATTTGTGGTACTCCTTCCCATGTCCCTTCACTTTAATCTTCAAATATTAATTGCATTTGATTTCATCAATATTGTTTTTCATTTACAAGTAAGTTTTGAAAAAACATACAAGGTTTTACCATACAGTATACTAAAGAAATCTTACTTCATAAGGCTAGTGTTCCTTTTACTAAAAGGGCCAATGATCTTAAACATCAGTTCTACTACTCCATTCTTTCCCAGAGATACTGCATTCACAGCTGAAAGATAAAAGCAATCCATTTTAATATAATGTAGTAAGAAAGGCAAAAGAAAAAGATCGATATACTCAAAACTAAAATTCACACAAGTTAATTGTGAAGTACAGAAGATGCTGAACATTTTTGTCCTTTAAGACAGAGTGACAAGCAGACACTTGCATAGACATGCACATAATTAGCATGACGATCCAATCCTGGTAACACTTGCAAAAGAAGAAAACTTAATTATTGCTTTACAAATAAAAGCACGTAGTACTTCCAATGCAGGCTTCTGCTTTCTTTGTTACTAAGATACAACACAAAAAGAATTTTCTTTATAGAAATTCACAGTTTATTGAAATAGCAGGTTTTCTAAAATTTCAGGTTCTATGATTTGCTACTACCCTTCAGTAATTGGACAAACAGGTATATTCACTAGGATTTGAAATACAACAGTCCACTATAAAATTTAAAAATGCCAATTGGTATAGCTTTTCTGAGAACATATATTCATGTATCATGAATATATGTTCTCAGAAAAAAAAATTATAAAAGTAATCTATTTGAAAGGGAGGAAATGAAAAGAAATTATGCTAAGACCTATGTTGGAGAAATATGCACTTAAAGTATACGTTTGAAGTCCAACAACCAGCTGAAAATACAAACTGCTGACACAGGCACAGAAGTTCCATTCCTGAGTGAGTTCAGCAATATGTTCTCCTAGCAAACTAGGAAAAGAGCAGCTAAGAATTTACTTCAATATGATAAATGCTGTTATCACTGTAGAATTTAGTACATGAACCCAAGTGGAAATTTCATAATCGTTCGCAGCAACATCATACCAGAATCTACGCCAAGTTAGGACTTGTTCTAATAGTAACTGTACACAAACTTGAAGAAGTACTACTCATCAGAATATTAAAAACTACTAATTTCTCTTTTCATTAAGAGTGAGGAATACAGAAAAATAGAACTGATTTAAGATGTCAAATTAGAGACTAGTCCCACTTTCAGGATGAAGCAAGTTTTCAGATAAGCGATGTAACAAATGCAGCTATCTGTATTAGACTTCATTTTAGAAGCGTTTTACCTCAATGTCAGAGCTCAACAGAAATAAAGCTTCCACATTTTGAAAATATTAGGGCTTTAAGAAATATAGCTGCTCATGTGAATGACCTGAAAACATAATCTTACAGATTATCAAATCAGTTCTCTGAGGGGAACATGGCCACGTTTTCGATTTCTTGCACTTAAATAAGAAGATTAACAAGCATTACAAGCTCAAATGAAAAAAATTAAGAGCATCTATCTGTCAATAGAGATACAGAAAGAGCCACATTATTTTCATCAACTTCCTACTGCCCGCTCAAACAACTAGGCTCTTGCGGAAGAATGTTAGTGCAATAGTGGAGAGTGGAGCTCTTGAACAAAAGGAGCAAGGAAAGGTTAAATTAAGAAATAATGAGGTTAAATTGAAATATTTTCTATTTAACCAAGTTTTAAATTGGTAATAAATAAACTAATAAAACATCAGAAATAAAAAACATGAGAATGAATAAAGAGAATAATTATTTAACTCTAAGTGCTTCTGCAAGCAAAATGTTTGCTTAGAGCTTTAAATATCTTGCTTGTTTAGAGCTTTAAACATCAGCACTTACGCAAATCCAATGGCTCAAAATTCCACACATCCAATAGCACTGATCAAAAAAATTACTTTTCTAGATTTTAAGCATTTTGAGGACTAAAGAGAAACCTCTCAGAGAAAAAAAATAGTTTAAATAACTAACATGAAACAAGCACTCAGAGTTGATATTTTAACCCTATCTAGATAAAAAGCTTTATTCACACAGGAAAGAAAATAATTGTCTGCAATACTTACAGTTGGTTGAATAAACTCTTAATACTTGAAGACATGGCAATACTAGCCTGTGGTTCTGCAGATTATGCTTCACTAAATTCAACGATATGTTTAGGGCACCATTTATTCTTGCTTTCACACCAATCTTCTTGTCTGACATCAAAGAAATACAAGACCAATCACACTAATTTTGAAATTGTTAAAAAAATTAAAGTTAAATGACTGAATTCTTTCTACTGATGTCAACTCTGCTTATCTACTTTCCACCATTCTTTCCTCCCCTCTAATTTACTCATTTTTTTTCCTTCTCTACCAATTCTGAGTATTTGGATGCTTACACATAATAATAAAAAATTATTATGTTTCTATTATAAAACTGTAATTACTAAGCCATAATATCACCTTTTGGACCAATTTTTGCAAGAAGAGTATGAAGAAGCACCATTAGTTCTTCATTTGGTGGAGAGTCTTTGCTGGCAGTCAAAAGCAGCTGTAACAAGATCTGTGTCCCTCCTTTGGTGACTAACACACTTGCTCTCCGACCACCACCTAGAAATTAAAATTGAATTGACACATCTAAAGCCAAAGAACAATTAAATATCTAAGACAAAGTTATTGTGAAGTTAGTCTTTAGAACAGCAATATTTTCTTTATATGTGACTGCACTATGCAAGAACATGCTAGACTTACACTTACAGCAACATAAACTATTGTGTAGGGTTATTAGAAAGGTAACTTCAGTCCTTACATTCTTTTAATTCTGCACATGATTCAGCAAACAACAACAACAAAAAAACCAAAATAATGATAATTTACAAAAAAACCAACAACAATAAAAAGTAACCAGGCAAAACAAACCAAAAATATTTGAAAATTAAAGCATAAATATAATCATATATTACTCCTTAATGAAAACTTACCAACTGAGACTACCTCAATGAGAATATTCAATATATTTAGAATAGTTTGAGGATCTCTTGTATTCTGCAATAAAAAAGAGAGATTTGTGTTTAACATAGCTGCCTAATACAATGGTTTGGATACTTAAAGCTAGGACAAATTGCCATCACAAAATCAAGTAGAACTTTGGACGTACCCAGTTAGCAACTATTCCACTATGCAGCCCAAATTAACCACAAAACCAATCAAAACACACTTTGTAGTATGGCACATCAATTAGAATTGATAGGTGACAAGCAATTTCTTAGAATATCTAAATATAAGGGAGAGAAATTCAAAAGTAGGTTAAAGACAGTATCTATTCATTACAGACCAACACAAGTTTTGAAGACTCCACAGCATATTTCATAACAAATATAATAATAAATATATATATTTCATAATGATAAAATGCAAAACTGCTATGAACCCATAACCACAAAAATTAAAAAATTTTACCTCTAGGGTTGACAGGATAACTTCTATTCCAGTGGAACCCTTAGAAGTCATCTCCTTCCTGGTTTTTTCTGTCAGAGAAAAAGATCAATAGTGTCTTGCAGAAAAAAAAAAAGTTATCATCTACAAACTCACAAGAAAATTTACACTGCAAATAATAAAACTTATTAAAATGCATATATGTATATAGAACTAAGTAAAAGACTTAAGGAATTTTAAACCTAATTTTTGTTTTCAATTGTTCAACAATCTTGTGATGGTCTAGGAAAAAAGTAAAGAAAAATACCAGTAAGAAAGCTGCCTTCCAGATAGTTCTACTTTTCATATATATATACACAGACATCTACACATATGAAGTGAATTATTACTTTAACTACAGCTATTTGACAACACCAAATGGACCCAGCACTACCAATACTATACTAGTTACATTAAACATGGTCTTAAACAGATGTTTTCAACGATCAGTGAGAAAAAGAGACAGACAGACAATCAAGTTCACTAAACAAAAATTTAAGTCCAACAAAGGAGATACAAGAAGCAAGGGTCAAAAGGGAAACTACTAAAACCACAAGGTTTAGATAATTACCTTGACTCTGCACCAGATGAAGGATCTTTGAGGTAACATATCTGGCATGGTCTGATTCTCCTGCCACAGAGTCCAAATTGATCTTCTCCAGCTGTGACAGCAAGGCTATAGTCCGAGAACTGGCAGAAACACTACAAGAAAGATAGGATTTTTCCATCTAAATCAAAGGGGAGAAAAGGCTCCTAACAACAGAAACTCAATGCTAGAGTAATGGGTGTGGCTAACTCACTACCATATTTTATCTGGATTGGAAAACAGTCTTAATTCTCAATTCTGGCAAATTTACAGATTTTGCAATGCCTGCACTGCAGCAGACAAACTGTATGTAACAGCATCTCCAAGAGCAACTGTGAACAGGGAATCAGTTGCAGCAAGTAAAATGCAGCTATAGGTACAAATGTTGTTCATCTATGTCATCCAGAGTGACTTATATTTAAAAATTTCTGTTAAGTGACAGGATACCAAATTAAACCTGCCACTGAAGGAAAAACTGGCTACAAACAGTCCAAAAGACTGCTTGTCTCAGAGGGTGGCATTTCAGAAAAGGAAGAAAATAATGTCATTCGTGAAGTGAGTAAACTAGCATACAGCAGCTGAAGAAAAAGAACACCATTTTGAAGAAAAAAATTTAGGAAGGTTTTCAAAATTATCATCCAATTTTTGATCCATTTTGAATACAAGGGCATTTAGGTCAGCTGTTGTGGGTTTATGCTGGCCACAGGCCAGGCACCCAGCAAAGCCACTCACTCACTCACTCCCCTCTGCAGTTGGACAGAGGAAAAGAAATTTTAACAAAAGGTTTGTGGGTTGAGATAAGGACTGGGAGAGATCACTCACCAAATACTGTCATGGGAAATCAGGCTCATCTTAGAGATATGAAGTCAATTTATTACTGACAAAATCCGAGCAGGATAATAAGAAGTAAAATAATCCCTTAAAAACAGCTTCCTGCCATCTCTCTCTCCTTCCAGCTCTGCCTCCTACCCCAGCAGCACAGGGAGACAGGGAATGGGGGTAATGGTCAGTTCATCCCCCAAGGTTTCTCCCACTGCTCAGGGAAGGGGGAGTTGTTTCCCTGCTGCACCGTGGGGTCCCTCCCACAGGAGAGAGTTCTCTATGAACTTCTTCAATGTGAATCCACCTCACTGCAGCAGCTCTCAGTGACCTGCTGCAGTGGGAGTCCATCCCACAGGCAGCAGTCCCAGAACTGCTGCAGCCTGGATCACTCTTCCACGGGGTGCAGTCCTCCAAGGACAGGCTGCTCAGCATGGGGCCTCCCTTGGGTTCACAGACTCTTTTGTGCATCCACCTGCTCTGGTGTGGGTCTCCTCCACCATCTCTGCATTCCCATGGACCTTCATGGGCTGCAGGGGCACAGCTGCCTCACCATGATTTGCACCATGGGCTGCAGGGAAATCTCAGCTCTGGTGCCTGGAGCACCTCCTTCCCCCTCCCTCTCCACTGCCCTCAGTGTCTGCAGAGCTGCTGTTCACATGTTCTCACCCTACTCTTCTCTGGCCACATTACATCTGCACAATAACTTTTTTTTCTTTCTTCTTAAATCTGTTATCACAGGAGTGTTACCATCATTTCTGACCTGCCCAGCTTTGTCCAGCAATATGTCCATCTTGGAGCCACCAGGGATTGACTCTGCTGGACACAGAGGAAGCTTCCAGCAGCTTCTCACAGAAACCACACCTGCAGCCCCCCCTCTGCTATCAAAACCAGCAAACCCAATACTCCTGGCCAACAAAAAATTGCCTTGAATATGTATTTTAGTGAAAGACACCACTTCAGTCCAGGCATTTATACAGATTACAAAGAAAGAATTGCTCTAAACAGACTCAGGGTAGAAACTGTTTTATTTGTTCTATCCTTCTAGATCATAACAATTATTCAGAATAGTTTTGAGATTCACATTCCTACATGACAGTAATTTTTAAACAGATGTTTAATATTTTAATTGTAGTCATGCACTTAACTACAAGAAACTATGACTTCCACACATTAACTACTTTGGCTTTTCATTCGTAACATTAGAATCCTACAATAATCAAGAATAATTCATTCTATACACACATTGCTCTATCTACAATAAAACTAAAGTCTACAATACTAGCTTTGTGAATACAGTCAGTTTTGTTTATAACAATGAGGAATTATTACTCCTTAATTTATATCTTACATCTGTGTAAAGGTTTCACATTTGGATTAACTCTACTAAAATGTTAAAATCAAGGGGAAAAGTTAGCTGAGGGCAAAAGTTATACAGACAAGAAAGCAAATTGATATAAGAGCTGCACTGGAAACTGCTTCTACCACTCTCACTTTTCCACACTGATGTCTAAATAAAAAACGTAGCCAAAAATCAATTTCAGATTACAGACGATACTTACAAGCTGATAACAAAAGGAATAAGAAATGGTTATACTAATTATAGCTCTTAAATAAAAGTAATCTTATATTGTGAAGTAAGCCTATTACCTTCTCAGGTATTTGCTAGACTTCGATTAATTTTTTTAAAAAAATAATTATTGAAATTTTAATTATTAAAATTTAAAATTTAATTTTAAAAGTAGATAATAAGGCAGCATGCCCAGACAGTGAGGAACAGAGGACTTCAGGGCTTCACACTTGAAAGAGAACTACCTCAACAAGGGGTTCACATTCGAAAGAGAACTTTCTCAACAAGAAAACATCTTCTCAAGGAGAGATTTCTCACTACAGGGACACTTCCTTCATTTCAAAAGATTTAAGCCTTTTAACTCTGATCACGAAGTAGTACTAGATACACAATCCTCCATTACTCACTGTATGCCACTTTCACTATGCAAATGCTGAAACACATCATTGCAGCTTTCTATGTGTCTACCCACAATGAGAAAGATAACTCTAAGCCATGGCTGCTCATAAAAATTCAATTATCTTAGAATGGTTTCTGCCTATTCACCTTGCAAGAAGCCTTACAAAATATAAGAGTCAAAGGAAGGATGTCATCAGTTCCTCAATTGTACCTATTTCCTCTGAAACTTCTGTTTGCAGTCAGCCAGCACACAGAAGTATAAGGGAGTTCCTTCTTCCCCCACAGCCAACAGATCTGTATTTTGGCACATAACCATAAGCCTTTAAACCTATTTTAAAACAGGCAGGTTTCTCATGAGTTTGTTCAGATCTTACTCCAACACAAACAATTTTAAACTATGGGTTTTTTTCTCAACCACAGTTACCAAGTTCAAATGTTCATTAGAGAGCTGATACTTCTAATTAGTTTGTAGCTATCCTTGTACACAGAGTCACCACAACTTATTCATGACTTAGGGAACAACTGTTATGAATTACAGAGATGGAACCTTTCATTTTGTCTCTAAGTAAAAAAGAATAAGTGGCACTTAAGCAGCAACTCTGCAAACATCTAATATTCTTTGTGATAGTATATTTTATGCATTATAATTTGTAGTGTTTTCAAGAATAGTCATTGCTCATAGAGAGATTGCTTTGCTTTTCATAATGCCTAAGGGGCTAGTCTACCACAAGAAAAAAAGTAAGAGGTTTTTTTTTTACCACTTCTTTTGATCTATGCCTCACAAAAACAGGAAAAACCAGTCTGGTACCAACTCTAACCCTGTTCCACCCAAAGTCAGCAAAAGTAAGAATGATCCTACATACAAGATTTCAAAGTCAGATTTTAAACAGATCCCAAGATACAAACCTAATTCACAGTAGAGCATGTTCTCCATGAAAATTCACCTCATCACACAGAAAATAACTGGTACTTCAGAAAACTAAGACTGAAGCCAAAATTCCCAGTTTTGCTGACTTTAATTTTCTTTTTCATCTGATTAGATGGTTTGATTTAACATGGTTTAATCTGTGCTACCTTAAGAAAAAAGTAAGATTGAAAGCCTTTAAATAGTTTCCTGATGCTTAACAGCCTTCCAGAAATAATTTCACAAAATTCTCAAATGCTAGCTAAGACAAGTTCACATGATATTAACAAACACAGCTTTTCAACCTGACATCTTCTGCATCCCACTCTGGTTTGTCCTGGCTATGTGTTGGATTGCAAGATTGTTGCAGGATGACACACATCTTATGACAAATTCATGGCTTCTTACGCAGTATTAAAAAATTATATAATTCCTTCAGTAGAAATAACTTTGAGTTTTTCCAATATGTGCAAAAATTTATAAAATTAATTGAATTTTCCATTAAATTTAATATGTATTTTATATTTGAACATGTCTAACTCTAACTGAAAATTTAGATTTAAAAATATATTTATTAAATGTAAAGGTAATTTGTGTTAATCAAGATTGACTCCCTCAATGTTTCAGGACACCAACTTGCACATCCCTACTAGAGACCCACAATGCGTATTTTATTTGTCTTGTTACTAAGATAAAAATATTCCCACTAAGGAGATAAAGGTATTCTTACCAAGATAAAGAATGTTTCTTCACAAATTTCAAACAGCTTGATGTCAAGAGGTGACTATAGTTTTAAATTTACCTTTTTTCAGCTGACGTTTTTGCTTTGTTCATATCGGAAATATGATTCTTCAAATCACCATCTCTGACAACCTGTAAGATATTAAACAAGAATATATTATTGACATCTTTTGTTCTTTAGAGAAAAATGCTGGCACCATACTGAATGTCCCTTCACTAGAAACATTAAATTAAGTTAATTCACACTGATTGTATTTTTCCACACTGTCACAAGCTCTTCTCCCTTCACACTATTTGAACCAGCTTTTAAAATAAACTATTGCATTTTAAGTATGGAGTATAATTCTGCATTATAATTCAGGCCTACAAAAGTTCAGAAAGTCTGATTACAATAAAACAGAAACTTGTATCAGTCATCTACTAGACATTATTTTCCTGTCAGTGACAGAATTTTATCAATTAAAGTTTTTTTGCTGAAGCCAGTAAATACACTTTTTAAACTTACTTGACAATACCATGAAATGCCACAACATACTGGTTTCTGACTGCTATTTTATGTATCTATAGAATAACTAAGGCTAGAAGCACAGTGAGAAACATGGAGTATTTGGTGTTCTTATTTAAGCAAGACCTCAATACATTCCTTGGACAGAAACCATAACGTGCCAAGGACTCAATTTTCCTATCCATCTAAGGACATAGTGTCCTCAGGGCACACCGCTTCCTCAAATGGTGCCTCCAAGCAATCAAGGTTGCAGTCTACAGGACCATTAACTGAACACCAGTACTTCCATCTGAGATCTACTATGAATGACAGATTAATTTTCCCATGGTGAAAAAAACTATTCTCCAAGAGCACAGTGGTTAATTTAAAGGTAGAAGACAGAGAAAAGGGGAAAATGGATGTTCAAAGGCTTGGGTGCTGAGAATTAATACGATAAAGCACTCTTTTCTTGGGAAATACAGACAAGAAATTCAGGCAACTACACACACACAGCTGCCCCTCCTACCACCGATCCCCTTCTCCCCAAAGAAACGTGTAAAACCTCTCAAAAACCCTTACTGTTCAAGCACGTAAAAATAATCATGTTTTTATTATAAGCATATTCCATTCCACTGCTAAAAGCCTAAAGCAGATGAAGCATGAGATAGGCTTATTTCCAGACTTACCTGAAAGCAGAATCTTCTCCCAGCAGCCAGGAAGAAAATACTTAACTTTTCACAAGAATTTCAGCTTGACTCAAGTTAACAGGTGTCCTAGCTTTGTCGAAGTACCCTTCAGGTGTAAACTATCTTGAAATCCTTTAAACAAAATAAATAGTTACAAGGGAAGAGCTGTGTCCACCACATTATTGACAATCTCATGAATTACAAAGTCTGGATTATCCCAACCAGGCTGCAGGTCTTACTGGGTGGAAATCAGACCCTTGGATTCAAGTAACCAAGAGCTGTTTTGCTTGCAGCAAAAGTAGGACCTGCTGTCATGCAGATGATGAACTGTCTGCCAGTGCCAATCGTGTCTATATATTATTGTGCACTAAACTGTGGTACAAGTGGAGACAACTACTCAGCTGAACCATCTTGAACTGCAAGGTCTTAGTTTGTTTGCCTAAATTCACCACAAAGTATTCCAGTAAGGACTAAAGTGCTTTCTCCAGATCAAGGGGAAAAGTCAAGTAAAAAAGAAAAAACACAAGAACAAA
>VXBN01003353.1:0-48271 GCA_013397395.1 Sinosuthora webbiana | reverse complement strand
GTCCGGCCGTGCGAACCGCACCGATGGAGCGGCAGCCGCAGTAGTCCTGCGGATCTCCCTGGCTCGGCACCCTCCGCGCCAGCCACTGGCGCCTGAAGCAGTCCATAGTTCTGTGAGATATACAAGTATCTAATGGGGAGACGGCGGGGGGCAAGAGGATGGAAGGAAGCTTTTCGCGGTGGTTCGGGAGCAGCAGGACAAGAGGCAGTGGGCACAAACGGATGCACAGGAAGTTCCACCTGAACACGAGAATTAGCTGCTTTGCTGTGTAGGTGACCAAGCACGGGCACAGACTGTCCAGATAGGTTGTGGAGTCTCCCTCACTGGAGGTACTCAAGAACCCTGTGGACACAATCCTGTGCCATGTGCTCTGGGATCACCTGGCTTGAGCAGGGAGGTTGGACCAGGTAACCCACTGTCGTCCCTTTCAACCTGATCGATTCTGTGATTCTGCAATACCTTCGTGAGGTGCTTCCCCCCAGTCCAACGTTTATACACAGTTGGTTGTGGCAGGTAAGTACCTGAACCCAAAGAATCCTACTGCCCAGGGCACTGAAATGCCACAGAAGCAAGTAAGAAAATTCATAGTGATTCATTAGTCAAAGACCTTGTATGCCTCCTTACAGGCCCCCCACCCCTTTCCTCCGAGGATCTTTGCAAAAGAAAAGTAATACCTCATATGACTCACAGAACATTTTCTGGCAAATTGACCTCCATGTGCCTAGCACCATGTTTTGAACCATGCATCAGTATCGCTGATGACTTGTAGAAGTGTAAAAGTATTTAATTGCCTTCTCTGACATTTGTTAAACTGGAACAATGAGATATTTCCTTTCTCATGAAGTTCCTCAAATGAAGAAACTACTAAGAATCTGCGGCCAAATCTTTACCCTTAGTTTACAAATCTGACTTCAGTAAAAAGCCGGCAAACTGAAATTAAGTTCAAATCCCACTTACACCAGTAATAAAGGCACAATCCCTACTAGAACTATGCAAAGTTAATTTCCCAATAACACTGTGTATCCATGGAGTTACCCATTCTAATTTTTGTTCAGTAAAAAACAGATTTCAGATCCTTTAAATTTACACTTTTATTCATCTTTCCTTTCAAAGTACAGATACTTGGCTACAACACTTGCAACTCCTGTCCTACACACATCATTCAATCTATTCACAAAAGCAAGAGATAGCAAAGACTTTTCTACTGTCTAGGAGGTAGCTGTGCATTTTGTGTGACAGTTTCCAACTCTTCTGTAGGGCTGAAGGATGATTTACAGTTAATGTTTGTTAGTCCTTTAGCTCAGGTTACAGTGTTAGAAAGATAAATTCTGCTTATCATCCATGCAACGGTACACAGATGACCTGCACAGCGAGCATACACGTCCATACCTTATGGACACTGAACAAAGCTGCTTTACTGGCAAGTCAGCAGAAACAATGCAAGTGAGGTACAGTGAACTAATTTTGTCAAGGTATGACAGATGGGAGATCCTCGTCCTCCTATCTCCTATTTATGCATAATTGCTTACATATATTTTAAGTCTTCAACCCACCATATTAACAAAAATGGATAGTCAGATGTCCATTTATTCAGTTACATGGTCTTTTCTCCAGCAAATAATTCAACATTAATTACAGTTCCTAGAACTTGTAAACCCATGGGCTATGATCACAACACTTACATGTATTGGGAAGGAGCTTCCTCCCTCTCTTCCAAGTTTCTCCAGTTATCTAGCATGAATGAGAAGAGCATGTTAAGAGAATGCAGAACTTTGCCAGTGCATTGGCAACAGGTAGGAAGAGTCTGACTTGTTCCATAACACTGGTCACATTGGGAAATGGGTAAGAGAATACTTAAAACAGAATTCAGTACAGCTACAAGTTGTCTGTGAATTCTATTAATGGACTTATTTTAAATGCATAGCTCTGTCTAAAGCAAAGCAGAAGACATGGAATAAACTCAAGTATGACTCACACAAAGACAAAAATAGTATCAGGCAGGCTCTGGCAAGTAAAGGACAAATAAAGGGGGTGTAGATAAAAATCTCTCAAATATTTTGAAGATGAAGTCAGAGTCAGTTTATTTAAGTTAGTTATGAAAATAATGTTTTAAAACAGCTCTGTATGTGTCCTGGCACATGACAAAAATAAATCAATTAAAAATACAAGAATTTTCTATGGTAAAAAGAGGATCCAACAGTAGCTCCAATTAATTTAAGACTTGCAAAAGTGTGATTTCATTTAAGAAAAAATGAATTATAGTAATGGGCTTAATTAAAATACTCATATCAGTTACTGAAATCTATTAATATTTTTCACTCAGTGTAAACAAAAAATGTGGAACATAATTGAATATTCCTCTTGATTATTTCACCCAAAAGACTGTTCTCTGCAGAACTTGTATTTTTACTAGCTAAACATTTGTTTATGGAAAGTTACGAGGTCACTGAACGATTGAACCTAGAATTGGCTTTTTTGGCAGGTAAACTGGTTCCAAGTTTATTTCTATGGAGAACAACTTTGCCTTTACAAAATCTGACTCTGGTGTACAAATGGAGTTACAGACCGTTGCTGATCTTATTTACATAACAATTCTCACCAATTCAGATGCATTTTACTTATATGAGAATACACCCCAGCAGGAATACACCCCAGCTTTGTTTCCAAACACAATACTGTGTGCGAAAGCAAACTGTTTATCCATTGAATTTGTTACGAAGAGTTAATATAATGATTCATTATTCTTTTCATTTCACAAAATTTTGAACACTTCAAGCAGAATCTTTAACAAGCATACAAAACTATTCCAAACAATTCACATTTAATTTAACCAGAGCAAATAATAAATTTGAAAATAGGGTGATGGCAAATTATAGAGCCATCAAGTAAAAGTTTGATGTGGAGCCAGGTATGCATCTCTGAAAATTGCAGCAACAATAATATTATCTTGTGGAACAGAATGGGTTCCACCAAAATTAAGTCTCAAGGTTTGACCGAGTGACCCACCTAGCAGATGACAAAAAGGCTGTGGATGTTGTCTACCTGGACTTCAGTAAAGCCTTTGATTCCCACAGCTTCTTCCTGGAGAAACCGGCTGCACAGGTGCAGTTTGCTAAGTTAAAGACTGGATGGATGGCTGGGTTTGGGGGTGTTGGTGAATCGAGTTATCTGGTTGACAGTCAGTCACTGCCGCAGTTTGTTAAGGTGCACTGCTGGGGCTGGTCCTGTTTAATGTCTCTATCAATTATTTGGATGAGGGGATCGAGCAGCACCTCAATTTGCAGATGACAGCAAGTCAGGTGGGAGAGTTGGTCTGCTGGAGGGCAGGAAGGCTCTGAGAGGGATCTGGACAGGCTGAATCAATGAGCTGAGGCCAGTGGTATGAGGTTCAGTAAGGTGCTGAGTCCTGCCCTTGGGTCACAACAACCCCATTCACTGCTACAGGCTTGGGGCAGAGAGATTGGAAAGGCAAAAAAGACCTAGGGGTCAACAGCAGATCCTGGCCTGGGACATTGAGGAGTGTGGAGTGTGTCCAGAGAAGGGCAGTGGAGTTGATGAAAGGACTGGAGCACAAGTCTTATGAGAAGCAACTGAGGGAGATGGAGGTGTTTAGCCTGGAGAAAAAGGAGAAAAGGACATTCAGGAATGACTTTATCCCTCTCTTACAACTACCTGAGAGTGTAGCAGGCAGGGGTCGGCCTCTTCTCCCAGGCAATTAGCAACTGAAGAAGAACACATAGTGCTCCTCAAGATGTGCTAGGGCAGGTTCAGGCTGGGCATGAGAAAAAATTTGTCACTGAAAGAATGGTTAAGCATTGGAATAAGCTAACCAGAGAGGTGGTGGTGTCACCATCCCAGGAAGTGTTCAATAAACGACTAGACATGCAACTTAGGGCTACGGTTTAGTTGACATGGTGGTGTTTAGTCAAAGGTTGGCCTTAGAGGTCTTTTCCCACTTTAATAACTTTATGATTTGTAGGAAATTCAATCTTAGGAGCATGTCTTTTAATGGGACAATTCATGGACTTAGAGAAGGTAACAAATATATACCAATGTACACACTGTGTGGAAAGGCAAGGACATCAGAGGTGTCATAAGTTAAATAAAGAAGCTTTTAAGTTTACATAAATCATGTTGTGTTCATTTAGTTTTGTTGACAAGGCAATACAAGCAATGAATTGAGTCACAGATTACTGACATTTATGCAGAGACACAAGTCTTCAGACAAAGGTAGGCTCCTCAGTCCTGCATTTTTACAAGCTACCAAAGAAGTATTTACTGCTAAGTAAGCTGTACAGCATGACTTCTAGGATCAGACCATACAGCTAAAATAATCACAGAAAATTTTAAAAGATAATGGTTAGCCCTCTAGAGGCAGGTAAGAGTTGTAAAGCATTAAAACAGACTGCCCAAGGAAGCGGTGGAGTCACCCTCTCTGGAAGTGTTCATAAAAGTGTGTGGATATGGCACTTGAGGATGTGGTGTAATGGTAAACGTGGTGCTGAGTTGATGGCTGGACTTGAAGGACTTTTCCAACCTTAAAACTTCTCTGATTCTATAATAAAAGCAATAAGAAAAAGCATTTCAAAATAACTTAGTGAGTAGCAACATGTAAGCATCTCTAGATCGTATCCTGTTCCCTGTAATTATCAACTAGATAATCATTGTTTCCTATTAAAATTTAACCTCTACTAGTTAAATGTGCCTTGTTATACCCTATTACTGAATAGATCCTGTCAGTTCCAGATAATGAACAGTTCCAGATAATGAAGCTTACACTCCTTCATTTGGAAGCCAACCCTTGCCTACATGCACATTGGAGAATTTGTTTTTGAGTCTTTATCTCTAATGTATCTTATCAGTTAGAGCACTTGGTACTTCATCTATGTTGCCTCTCCTCTTTTTCACCTTTGAGATCATCTTTTGTGTTCTGTTATGCATGTATTTCAGTGGATTAAAAAGCATTTTAGTTCAACTTCACATCTGTGCTTCATTTAAGCTACTTTAGCCTTTGTAATACTACAAATGCAGTAACATCAGTATTCTTCACAGAGAATTCAGAATGTATAGATTTGGTGGATATTTTCATCTGAGTTTCTGGGGACTGGGAAGGAGTGGGCGCTGTTCTTCAGAGCAGGAAGAGGACACGTTTCTAAAGTGATGCACTGTTTCACAGGTTCATACCAAGTCAGCCACTTTTTTCCATATGCCTACTGAAAATCACATTTAATTTATACATACAGAATATTACCATAATCCCCCCTCTATGCCCAAATCAAAACCAAGGGTGAATCTTATCCCTTTCAGTCTAACAAGAACCTCCATACCTACAGCGTAAAAAAAACAAAACAAACAAACAAACAAAAAAAAAAACCACAAAAAACCAAAAACAAACAACAAAACAAAACAAAAAAAAAACCCACCCAAAAAACTACCTGAAGGTCATCTTCTTTCCATTTATGAAGGTATTTGCATACTTTGAGATCTCTTACTTTCCCTTTTCTCCCTGCACCAATTACTTCCATTAAGAAGGACATCCAAAGCAATGGTAAGATCCTGAAAAATCAACAGTACTTTAAGCAAGGTAAAAGGTAAAGAATAATCTTCAGAAACAAACATGAGATACCTCCTCCTTGGGGCTATGAAGATACCCTGCAGCAGATGACCATTTCCACAATGGACTTAGGACACCTTTTGAGCGAGAGGACAGATCTCTGTTATTTAGAAAATGATAAACACTTGTAATTTTGTACAAACAGGTCAATAAGTAATTCTACACACTTCAAATTCTTTAGAGCAAACAAAAACAGACTTATCTTTCAAATCTGATTTTTATTTCACACAGTGTTTGAAAGACTGGAGATGCTTTTTTGTTTATGCCAGTCAAAATTTATTTTACAGAATATTTTTTAAGCCAAATACTAGATGACAAGTTTGCTCACTTCTCCTCTAAAGTATCCCTAAAAAATTCATAATGCTTTATTAAGAGTTTCTGCAGTGTAAAAATAGACATCCTGTATTACAAACTCATACAAAATACATCAGTTCTTTCAAAATTAATGTAACATCATTTTGGAAATACAAAAATAGCAGTCAGTCAAATGACTAAACCCTAAACTGTCACATGGTTAGCTGAAGTTTTCTTAAACAAAGCAGCCTTTTTAAGTCAAGTATATGATGGCATGTTCTAACTGTATTACAGGAACAAAGGTACTCCATAATTAATACTGAAGCAAGTTCCTCATAAGCCTTCCCACTACTTAGTGGGATCTTCTCCCACTTCACCAAGACAGAAGCACAAAACATGAGTTGGACATAACCAGCAAGTGTTACATGAAGGTTGCTATTTTCTTCTGTCTTGCTTAACATTGAGGACTACTTTGTGATGTACTAGACTAAGGAACAAGGGATACTTTTGTAATAAACTCCAAGGCATTTAAAATATTAGTGATTTTTGTAAACTATCCCCACAAAAAATAATAAGTGTATATGTAATCTAAAAGTAAATAAAACCCGATTTTATTTATCTGGATTTTCCCATGTGCATATCACATGTACTAGAAGTTAGATCAGTCCTTCACAGCATTTTGTCAAGGCACTTCATTGTCTCATTTCAGATTGAAGTGCTTTGATGTTTGCAAAGCATCTCGCCCTTAGAGGTTATTGCAGTGAACATGTATTTTTTAACTGCTATGGTCAGTTCACACACACATAACCTTCATTTTTGATGCTTGGTATTTTTGCCAAGTGAAGTGATAATTGTTTACATTTATTTAGGATGAATCCATTGCCACGATTACTTAATAAAAGCTTATAATTGCAACGAAAAAGTCTGTGCAAAACCACAAACAGGTGTTTGCTACTGGAATAGTCTGTGACAAACTTCCAACCTTTTCAGAAAGTAATTTTTGTTAAATACTGTGGTTTTTAAAAAGGATTTTTTCATGAAATTACTGTTATATGGACTACAGCCCTTCTGTCCTGAAACTAAAAATAGAACTCCCCTGAAAATCAACTACATAAGAGAGTGCTGGTCAAGCTTTCACATGACACTGGGATCATTACAAGATGTCTGCTATATTGTTGTACGTCACCCCTGGAATTCTGCATAAGTACATTTTAACAGCCATGGATATAAAGATAACTTATTCTTTCATATAAAGTAGGTTGCTGTCACTGGTTTAACAGGAACTCTCACTGAAATTTCTCCTCTTGCTTCCCAATAAGCACAAATGCTCTGTACTTTGCATGTTGAGTAGAAAGGATGATAGATAAAGTTAGTAGTTTTATTTTAACCTCTAACTTGTTTCCCAAAACCTTGGAGACAAAGTCTACGTAAGACAGCCTCTACCACGTCAGTAAAGCACATTTAGCCACTGTCTTTTACATTGGTGATCTTGGCCTGAAACTAAACGTATTCAGTCTGTGCTCTAAAACCTAGTTCCTAAGACATCATCTCACGTCACCTGGCTTCCCTCTCATCAGAGATAATCAGCACATCTCCGTAGACCCTGTACAGAACACCGAGTTACGTAAGCTCTAGCTGATGACGTTCACTAAAACGGAGTGCAAAAAGAAGGGGAGGAAACGTCTGACAGAGAAAAAAGAAGAAAAAGCAGCCTGCTTCGAGTTGCTTTCAGTTCATCCGCCCCCGCTCAGCCCACGGCGCCAGCGCCGCACCTGAACTGCGCCCCCGGCGGGCAGCGGCAGCCCGGGGCTGGGAACCCAGGGCCGCGCCGAGACCCCGCTGGCAGCGATTCAGAGAGTCACAGAATGCGTCAGGATACAAGACACGAGGTCATTTGGTCCAACCTGTCCGCTCAAGCAGAATCATCCAGGAGTACGTGGCACAGCTTGTACCTAGACAGTTCTTTGGTATCTCCGTGAGGGAGACTCCACAACCTCTCAGGGCAATCTGTTCCAGTGCTCGGTCACCTGCACTGTTAAGAAGTTCTTCCTCGTGTTCAGGTGGAACTTCCTGTGCATCCGTTTGTGCCCGTTGCCATTTGACCTATTGCTCGACACCACTTAAGAAAAACCTGGCCCCGTCCTGTTGACACACGCCTTTCAGATATTTACACAGCCTTAGCAACAGACGTGGAGCCAGACCCTGCTCCCGCTGTGCGGCACCACTCCGCCGCCCGCGGCGCCCGCATTATCTCCCAGCCCCTTCCCAACCCTGCGCCCACCACACCCGAGGGCCTCATGGCGCCCGAGCCTGCGCCGCGCTGGGCGGAGCCTCCGCAGCCCCGCCCGCTCCGCGTTCCTCACGGGCGCAGCGGTTGCCGAGCGCTGCCGCCCCGGCCGCTCTCGCCCCGCCTCACCGCTCGCGGTAAGCGGCGGCCGGGACGGGGTGGGGCAGCGGAGCGTCCTATGTGCGGCTGCGCCGGGGTGCTCAGGCCGGGGCCGCGGGCTGGTGGCAGCAGCAGCAGCGGGTCTGCGCGTGTGCGGCGGCGGCCGAGCGGGCGGCGGCGTGGGACGTAGCGGGTAAGGCCCGGGNCCCTGCGGTGGGGCGGAGGAGCCGGGCGGGCGCGCGGGCGCCGCCGGGGGGCTGCGCGAGGCCCGCGGAGCTGCGCGGCCGCCGCGGCTCTGGCAGCGTCGGAGTGAGCTGTGGGAAGAGGAAAGCCTGAGGGGCCTGATTGTCCCGCAATGCAAGGGGGAATTTAATTTCTTTCAATTAATTTCCCAAGTATTTCCTCATCCCAGCCCGCTGAGCCTGGCAGTCCGTACGGTCGCTTGAGAACTGGTGACACCCTGACGGCCCCGACGGGGACCGAACCTGGCTGGGACGAGGGGACCCGGGGCTGCTGTTCAAAAGCCTTTTGATCCTCCCCTTTGTTTTTGGTAATTCCTGATGCCCGGGAGATCTTCTGCCACCGGGGCCTTTGTTAGAAGGTTCCTTGGCGGCTGTGGTTAAGCTTCTCAGAGCTTGCCGAGCTCCCAGGTGTCTCTTGCGAGAGCTCCGTCAGCATAAGGGGAGTTCAGCACTGCTCATGCCTCACGGGCAGGCTGACGGGGAAAGCGTGGAAGTCCTCAGGGCTTCCCGCGTATCGGGAGGTTTCGAAAGAGCAAAACCAGTTTGAAATAACTGGTTGGTGGAGTTTAAAAATTATATTCCAGTCTGAACTTGCTTAACTTCTGCGCCACAATCTGATACTGCTTTCTGCTGAAGAAATCAGAGGAAAATAAGCCTTTTTTTCAGTTTTACAGTACCCTCTTTTTTATTGCAGAGCAGTAGGAGGACAAGTAGTCTAATAGTGTAAAAGAACAAAAAATTGTGATGTCTGCATCTGTTGTTATGCTTCTGATTTTATTTCTAATTTGACAGTAGACACTTTAGTAGGGGTCTGTACAGCTGATGTTTTGGTGTCCTTAGATTTTGAGTATACCTTTCACCATTTGAGCATTTCACAGCATACAAGCTACTTGTAAAAAAAAGGTGCATAAGAAAAGCTTTTTCTTAAAGAGTTTTTATTAATAAGGGTTTTTCTGTTGGTCTTGTGTACCAGTAGATGTTTTAAGTAAAATGTCAGTTGATTTCCCATTCTCACCTGATTCTTGAAAAGAAAAAAAATATTCCCGTGAAGCACTTTCTCTAATTTGTGCAAATATGTGGTGTCTCTGACAGGAATTTAAAGGTGCAACATCATGGTTATGAAAGCTCCAGTAGAAGATGATGATTCAGGATGGGAACTTGGTATGCCTGACAAGACGGAAAAGAGTAATACCAGCTGGATAGATATAACCCAGGATTTTGAAGAAGCTTGTAGAGGTGAGTTGTAGTCCTGTCATTCTGAGAAAACTTGGAATCCTTTGAAGGCCTGAGCATAGTATTTTAGCTCTTTTGAGCTGTAGTTTGACCCAGGTTCAAGCTTCAGATGAATGAGCTACACTGATTCTGTGTTAACTCTGATATTGGAATTATCATGACCTTCCTCACTTTGCTTCCTCTTCCAAATTACATAAATACCTCTTTAATTATTAGGCATTTTCTAAATCTTGGGCATTTTCTCATCTGCTTTTTTTCCTTTGCAAAGATTCCTTCTTGTCTCTTTTGTCAAGTGGAAATGTCATTCCTGCATGCAGAGTCAATGCTCTGTTTCATTCTAGTATATTTTTGGATCTCCAGGGTCCAATAGTTCACTTAACTCATCAGTGCATCATTTTTCATCTTTGAAGCAAGTCTGAGTTTTTGAACTGATGCAACATGTCTCAGTAATGGGGAAGCAGTTGCTTCCATTTAAACAGTGCCTTTATTACTGTTAGGTGCTACTGCTAGTTCACAGGTTTTTTTCCATTGATTTTATGATGACACTAGGGAAAAATAAATATAAAACTGCATCTTACCACACAGAATATTACATAATGATAAACACAATTTCTGTATGTTACTTCTCTATATTATTCTAAATTACTTACACATAATTATTTCTCTATATCATTTATATCTGTGTACCCATCAAATATATCTAAAGACTTCTTTAAAAGTTATGAGGAAAAGCAAGCCTTTCAGTAGTCTCCCATGGAAAAGACTAAGGCACCTGAAAAAAGGAGCAGAGGAAACAGCTGTATTCCAGGCTATTCACATGCTACCATTTCACAGACTAATCATCACGGAATAATTTGGGTTGGAAGGGACCTTAAAGACCATCTCATTCCAATGCCCTTGCCATGGACAGGGACTCCTTTCACCAGACTGTGTTGCTCAAAGCCCCATCCAGCATGGCCTTGAACAGTGCCAGGAACGGGGGCTCCACAATTTCTCTGGGCAATCTGTTCCAGTGACTCACCACCCTCACAGGAAAGAATTTCTTCCCGATATCTAATCTAAATCTCTTTTAGTTTAACAGCATTTCCCCTTGTACTGAACATGCCCTTGTAAGAAGTCCTTCTCCAGCTCTTTTCTAGCCTTCCTTTATGAACTGGAAGGATGCTAGGTGGTCTCCATAGACCCTTTCCTTCTCCAGGCTGAACAGCCCCCACTCTTGCAGCCTTCATTAGAAAGGTGCTTTAGATTTTTTCCGGTCATTTTTGTTAGCCTCTTTTGAACTGACCCCAGAGCTGCATGCTGTGTTCCAAGTGGGGTCTCACCAGACCAGAGCAGAGGGGCAGAATCCCCTCCCTTTACCTGCTGCCCACAGTGCTTCAGATGCAGCCCAGAGTATCAGCTTTTTGGGCTGTGAGTGCACTGTATGGTTAGTAATTCTAAAACTTCCTTAACTACTAGAATAACAGGGATGAGGGCACACTGTGAATAACTGCTTTTTTTAGTCTTCCAGTGTTGAAAGTGCTTTGTAAGTAAAAGCAGTAGTGTCATGGGATGACCTGGGCCAGATGCCACGCACCCAGCAAAGCTGTCAACTCCCCTCCTTCTGCAGTTGGACAGAGGAGAGAAAATNAAAACAGCTTCCTGCCATCTCTCTCTCCTTCCAGCTCTGCCTCTTACCCCAGCAGCACAGGGAGACAGGGAATGGGGGTAATGGTCAGTTCATCCCCCAAGGTTTCTCCCACTGCTCAGGGAAGGGGGAGTTGTTTCCCTGCTGCACCGTGGGGTCCCTCCCACAGGAGAGAGTTCTCCATGAACTTCTCTAGTGTGAGTCCATCTCACTGCAGCAGCTCTCAGTGACCTGCTGCAGTGGGAGTCCATCCCACAGGCAGCAGTCCCAGAACTGCTGCAGCCTGGATCACTCTTCCATGGGGTGCAGTCCTCCAAGGACAGGCGGCTCCAGAATGGGAGCAGGGCCCCTCTCTCCCCAGGTCTCCCATAGGTTCACAACGCATCGTCAGGCATCTACCTGCTGTGGTGTGGGTCTCCTCCATGGGCTGCAGGATCTCTGCATCCATGTGGTCCTCCATAGGCTGCAGGGACACAGCTACCTCACCACAGTTTGCACCACAGGCTGCAGGGGAATCTCAGCTCCAGCATCTGGAGCACCTTCTTCACCCTCCTGCACTGACCTTGATGTCTGCAGGGCTCTTGTTCTCCTGTGTTCTCACTTCGCTCTTTGCCATCTGCAGTTAAAACTGTGCAACTTTTTTTTTGTTGTTTTTCTTTCTTCTTAAATCTGTTACCACAGAGGTATTATTGTTTCTAATTGGCCCAGCAGCACATCCATCTCTGGAGCCACCAGGGATTGGCTCTGCTGGACATGGAAGAAGCTTCTGGCAGCTTCTCACAAAAGCCATCCCTGGTAGCCACCCCCCACAAGTTACCAAACCCAGGACATGCAAACGCAGTGCAAGTAGAAACGCCTGATCTGCTTCCTGCAGCTTGTTCTCTCTTGGCATAAAGCAGTTTTGTTCATGACAAGACTACCCTGGAGAAGATGTGCTAGTAGGATGATTGTAATTGTTTGTTTTGTCCTGTTCCTTTGTAGAACTGAAGTTAGGAGAACTGCTTCATGACAAGCTGTAAGTATGTGTGTGGGATGATTCTGGCTTTTAGATAGATTACTGCAAACATGTTAATGTTACCTAATAACCAAGCTTTTTTTGGCTTTTACTTTCAATAAAATATTTGAAGTACATAGAATATCCTACATTCTTAGCACTGTGTATATGCTGCACCTGTATGAATGCTGGGCATATCTCATGCTCTAAGTATAACATTACATTTTTCAGTGTGATTGAAATTGTATTTCAGAAGTTCATAGCACATCTTCTGATCTGTGGTGATTACACTGCTGTTTTATGGGCCATGCTTTTATGAAAAAAGGCCAGAAAGATTTTAGACTTGGTTGCCTGAAATGTCATTATCAATGATTGATAAACAATTTGTATGATTTAATGCAACTTAAATAACACATTAAAGCAGTAAGTGTGAACTCTACACATTTAAATAATATTTCAAAGAGAAGGATATGGTCAAGACCTGCTGAATTTATTAAAGAATGATGAATTTAAATTATTTAAATTCATCAAAGATTAAATTCTTTTTCTTAGTAAAGGTGTTCACTTCAGTAAAGAAAAAGCTTATGTTTGAAACTGATAGTTGAGAAAACAGGAGCACACTATTAAATGAAAACCTGCTTAAAAGTGTGTGCAAGGATGTCACCAGCTTGTTATTTAGTTGAATCAAAGCACATTTTCAGGTGTAGTTTTATACATTAGAGCATTTCAGACCATATACCGCAAATACACTTTTCAGAATTTAAATGTGCCATGTGCAATAAACTTTTTGTATTACAAAGACTGTTGCCAGAGTTCTGATGAATGTCGTGATAAAGTGAAGCACTGTGTCTCTTCATATGTAGGCAAGTCTTCTTTTGGTGTGGCTCTTCTGCAAGCTTTTTTGCCCTGACTACTAGTGATATGTTGTCACATGCTGAGGGGTTTTTCTTTTTGGTATCAGTTTTTGTAACATGTCCATTTTAAACAAAGCTGGTATATTCAATATATATTAGTCTATGTCATGTGTATTGTCATTAGTGTGTGGGGGACGTATCTTCCTTGTTTTTTTGGGTGTGGTATAATAACGAACAGCTTACTCAGTTAATACCAATTTATGATTTTACATGATGTTCAAGAAGATGCAATGAAGTTCATAGAAACAAGTGCAAAGAGATAGTAGAGGGATATTTCACTCAGGAGTGTTCTTCATCCTTAGAGAAAGGCTAATAATTTTCTTTTACTTTTAGCCATCTCTTTTCCTATGAACTTGTTGAGAGATCCTTAACTTCCTGAAAACCGTGAACTCTGAAGATCAGTACTAATGTTTACTTATCTTATTCTCTGTGGTCAGAATACAGTGTACTTGGTTTGTCATTCTGTGTTCTTTTTCATTAGTTTGTGAAGACTATTTTGTATAAAATAATTACATTCAGCACATTTTTTTAATTTGCGTTCTTAGTTTTGGTCTTTTCGAAGCCATGTCAGCCATTGAAATGATGGATCCCAAGATGGATGCTGGTATGATTGGAAATCAAGTTAACAGGAAGGTTCTTAACTTCGAGCAAGCTATTAAGGTTTGTGTGAATTTCGTGGGTTTGTCTACACTGTAGAAATACACAGCTTTGTCAAATTACAGTTAAGCACAATACAGCATAATTAATATTTCAGTCTTCTCTTGAAATTTATGTTTTTCCTTTTTTCTTTTGGATAAATAAAAAATAGCTTGTGATGTTTACCTTTCTTGTTAACTGCATTATCACAATGATGCTAACTCTTCCAATGAAAAGTACTGTGAAATTATTGGGTATTGATACCTCAAGTTAATGTATTTCCAGCATTGTTTTGCAAGTCACTCTGTGCTTCCCCAAAATGTGTCTTTTATATGATGATGTATTGTTTAGGTTCTATTTAACCTGAATAGAAACCAGCTTCCTTAAAAAAGCTGGAAATTAACATTTTGTCATTCTTGGAGTTTATCAGCATTGAACAGAAGATGGATAATTTACCAACATTGACAGTAATGATTAACTTTTGATTTATGATCAAGGTAAGTTGGAGGACAGAGGTTGAAAGATTTGCTATTGTTCTGGAAAAAAAGTAATGCACTCAGAGAGAAAAGTATTTTTTTATGGTGAACATTTGGAACAGAGTCAGAGAACTCTGTAAAACACTGGCTAAGTCATGTAAAATGTATGTAGGATTACATACATTGGGCAAATTAAATGATCAAAGTTGCAGCCTTTTGGGTGTTGACCTTTAAGGCAGTAAAACACTACAAGTATTTCCAGTTTAAAAAGCAGTCTTCAAAGAATTGGTCTTGCATATTATTCCTTGTTCAATCTTTATTATGATTACACTTGTGATTTTAATGTTAGCAGTTAACTGGTTTTAAACTTTTTTTGCCTAGTAATAAATAAGAATTGGTACTTTAGCATTCCCTTTGGGTATGCTTGGTCATGCTTTATGTTTGGTCTGTGTTAATGGATGGGAATGCAAAGTTCTTAAGAATTGAGACATGTTGTGAAGCTGGCCAGTAAAGCTAGTGGTGTACAATTATTCTGAACTCTTAAATGAATTTTAATTTTCTTTTTGGCTTTGGTACAAATAAGTTATATTTTGCCTGTATGCTTCCATAGTATTTAGCATTTTGGTTGGGTTTTTTTTGTTTGTTTCTTTTCTAAGGATGGCACCATAAAAATAAAGGATCTCACTTCACCTGAGCTGGTAGGAATAATGGACACGTGTTTTTGTTGTTTGGTAAGCATTTTTCTGTTCTTTAGGTTAGATGATTTTTCTTTTGAAATATAATCCTTTAATTCATCTTTAAAAAAGAAAAAGTGTAAAAAAAACTAGCAGAATTAAGATAATGATTGACCAAGCAAAAAATACATATGTATATTTTAATTTCCATTTAGTTATTTGCATTGTCTATTATGAAAGGCTTAATTTTGATTTTTAATTTTTTTGCTATTAGAAATACTGAAGATTGCTGTTAGCACCTTAAAATGTTTAAAAGGTTTTATAGTTTCTGTTTTTATAAATGTATGTTATCTGATCATCTGCTGTGTATTGATATTTGACTGTGTTGGAAGCTGAGTATGCAGTAACTGGTAGCACTGTGTTGCTCCTTTCTGTACAGCCAGAATTGACTGAGTGTACAGAAGCATTTTGAAGAAAGAAAATAAATACATTTAGGAAAAAAAAAAGCTGTATATCAGTTGCTTATTAGTTGCAAATTTTTTTGTGTATATGCTTTAATTTCCTTAGCAAATTATACTCATTATTTTCAGTTACTGTTTAAAATTACATCAATAATATTATTTTTTAAAACATTTGCAATCAGTTTAGAGAGAAAAACATGAAGACCTTAGTATATCTGATACCGTGTAACATCATTTGTTTTCTACTCCTGTCCCCCAAAAGGGACAGTGCTGATATTAAAAATAAGGTTCTACTTTATTTTTTGCTATTTCAAGATAGAAACTTAAGTTACTGAATCTTTCCCTGTAGCTTAAAGAAACATGAAAGTGGTAGAGAGAGAGGATTGTGACAAGAAGCTCTATGTTGTAAAAGAGAGAGAACATGAAGAACATTAGTGACTTACCTCATGGTCATTTGTATTTTCCATTCACTGTTTATGCAGAAAAAGTTTATAAAGGTGAAGGTCTCGTAACATAATGTCATGTCCAAATCACGGCGTTGGACCTGTACTTAATAAAAGAGGCTTATCCAACACCAGAATTCTAGGTTTGAAACACCTTCACCAAGTACCTTTTTTGGTACTTGGAAGGTTGCCTTGGTGAGGAGTTTCTTAATGAGTGTTTAAAGCACAGTAAAATGGAAAAAGAATGGATCTATAAAAATGAGGACTTGGCTGTCATGAGTAAAATACTTAATTTCCTTTTCTCTAGATAACATGGTTAGAAGGACATTCCTTGGCACAGACAGTATT
The DNA here is from genome assembly GCA_013397395.1 of Sinosuthora webbiana. Lineage (NCBI taxonomy): Eukaryota > Metazoa > Chordata > Aves > Passeriformes > Sylviidae > Sinosuthora > Sinosuthora webbiana. Next base: position 31,929 of record VXBN01003353.1, on the reverse strand, counting down.
CACTTGCCTTTATATTCATAATCCAGACTTCATAGAAGATCCTGCTATGAAGGCTTTTGCTCTTGGAATCCTAAAAATCTGTGATATTGCCAGAGAAAAGGTTAACAAAGCAGCTGTTTTTGAGGAGGTATGTGTTTCCCATCTCTTGTGGGGTTAAATATACATTATACCATAATGCAAGTAAAATAATATATTAGTGACATTTGTTAGTGTTTGATTCAAGAATACAGTAGGAATAGCAGTTCATCATCCTAAAACTATTAGAGTGGTACCTTTAAAATGCATTTTTCTCCAATTTTTGGAACCCTGGAGGCTGAAAATTTCAGGCTTTCTGTGCTAAAAGGTGCTGACCCTCAAGCAAGCACCACATTTGACATGAGGCCTTGGAACAGGCTTCTGAGATTGAGTGATAGCCCTGGGGTTGTGGGTGCATATTTCAAATAGTATTGTGTGATCTCACAGGGTGAAAAATTTGAATTTGGGATTTTAGTATATAGCAATACATGTGAGTCAAGATGGAGGACTTTGGACCTTGTCTAAGTCCGTCTTCACCTTCTTCCTTCTTCTTCATGGGTTTCGGTGGTTTTCTGTAATGGGTTGATGGAGTCCACATTGCAGACTTCAAGTAGTTAGTTATTGCGGTTAAAATAAAAATAATTTAGCTGGTATTTCATAATTGGACGGATTGTCCTTGAAAAGACCTGGTAGAGATGGAGAAGTACTCCATTTTACCTCATTTCTTTAACTTGCTAGTTAGAGCTCACGGCTCATGAGTCTGTAAATAGATAAGAAATAATAAACAACCAAGTCCGAACACGAACTGCGATTCCCGTGTATTAATCCCCATCCTGGCAGAGAAAAAGAAGCCAGAACCATGGCACCCAATGAAGGTGTTTCATTCTCTCTTCTGTATTTTCCTTGAATACTGGAGATGCATAAATATTTTACTCAAGAAGTGCAAGTCTTGTGGTTAACCGTTTGAAATCCGTTTCAGTTGTGTTTTTCTTCCAGTTTAATTTTTTTATTTTTCTATGGTAGATAGTCATGATTGTCTCTTGTCTAAAATGTCCATCTGGCAATGGGCTCAGAGTCTGTTTTCTGTGCTCAGAACAATTCCTGTTTCCTCTGAGCTTGGACAAATCACTCTTGCTGACCATATCTAAAATGTATCAAATACTACTTTGCAGCTATAGTTCTTGTAACATTTTGGTAGGGTGTCACTTGATGAAAATAGGAAGGGCATATTGGTATTAAGCATTTATGCAGAAAATAATTACCTCAAGCTGGATTTGGGTGGGAAAGTCATTCAGTGTATTCATTCTGCGTGTATTCAGCTCTGTAGGATAAATCTGGACTTTTATACTTGATGGAATTAAACAAAAGCACACTTCATGCACACCCCCAACCACTCCTCCAAAAGAGAAAAAACAGCAAAAAGATCCAAAACCTATTAAGAAAACAACTCCCAAAAAACACAAACCAAAAAGAAAACTCAAACCCCAATCTGAAAATGTAACTACAGCTTTTATATTTCACTACATATTGCTTCCTTGATTTTTTTTTTAGGAAGATTTTCAGTCAATGACTTACGGTTTTAAAATGGCCAACAGTGTGACAGATCTTAGAGTTACAGGTACAGTTTGTTCTTTCTTTGTATCTGACCAGCAGCCTCTTTGTCTTTTGAGTGTGGGATTACTTTCAGACACATCTGATTAACTGCTAGGAGTCTCAGCTGTTAACTTTTTGGGGTTTTTTTTGTCTTGTGTAAATTGCTGACTTGGTAAACAGCAAGATCAAATTACTTTTCCTTGAAGGAAAGGTTCAGTTGTCTTTTTAAGTGCCCAAGAAACAGAAGTGCTTTTAGATGTGCCAAATAAATGGCTAGGCATGAGCTCATCGTGGTATAGATACAGACCACTGGATAATGCATTGCTTGAATTCTGCTTTTTTGCCTCACAGTTTGTTGTCCTCTAAACAGGCTGCTTTAGAAAAAAAAGCAATCTAGTAGTTCTAGAGCTATGAATACGTATGTTACTAGGTACATACAAAAGTACGTATATTAATCTTTTGATGCACGATTTTTTAATATGTATTTGAGCTTTCCATTGATTTATTTTTGAAAAGTTTGTGCACACTTAGCCTTGCATCAGTTGGTCTGTGTTCTGATTTTTGATTGTTCCAAGACATCCCCACCATTCCTCACAAGATGGTTTTTTGTCTAGTCTTTGGCTAATGGGTGTGTAAAGAACTTAAAAATGTGATTTTCCCCTCAAAACTTCTTTTCCCCTGAGTGGTGTGGGTGTGCCTAGGAATGCTTCTCAGCTTTTAATCATGCTGTAATTTTTTCCAGGTATGCTGAAAGATGTAGAAGATGACATGCAAAGACGAGTGAAGGTATTTTCTTCATGTTTGTCTTGTCAGTTATATTTCAGGTGTACTTAACACAGGTTTGGGGAAGGGAGTTGGATTATGAGGAACGAAGGAGGTTTGTGTCATGGTGGGATTTTTGAAGAACTGCCATAATGGTTTCTGTAACTTGCTTTTAGTTTGCCTTCTAGCTAAATCTTCAGACTTCATTTGTAAACTCTTTAGTAGTTGCTTCACTGGTAGTAGTAGCTGGAATCATGATGTAGAAGATAACACTGGGCTGGGACATAGAAAGTAGGTATATAACTTTCAGATTTTAGGCAGAGATACTATCTAATGTTAAAGAAGTTACTTAATTTTCCTTTACCACAGCTTACAATGTAAGGTGTGTTTGCTTATTTGTGGAATTTACTGAGGTAGATCTTATTACTATAGGAGAATCATTCAAGTACCTGGATTTTATATTAAGAAATTTTGAATTTGAAAACTGACTTTTTGGGTTATTTTACAGGTGGATATTTTAGAGAAGGCCAAGGGATTTCATCAATAGCTTTCCTTTGCAATTTTTAGTAAATTATTTGACATTTCTTCACCTTGCAGAGCACTCGAAGTCGTCAAGGAGAAGAGAGGGATCCGGAAGTTGAACTTGAAGTAATGAATTGTTGGCTTTTTTCTTGGATTTTGTGGGTGTAAATGGGAGATTTAAGTATGGTATAACCATGCCCATGCATATAAGAAGGAGCCAGGAAATGTAAGCACCCAGGTGCATGGGGCAGAGCTGGCAAACAGCAGAACATGCCAGTTAGGGCATGCTGAGGCATTTTGTGTGGCAGTTTGGTGCAGGGAGGGCAGGAGTCCTGTGGGGAGTTTTAGGCACCACAATACAAGAAAGCCATTAAGGTATTAGAGAATAGGGTCCAAAGAAGGGCCATGAAGATGATGAAGGGCCTTGAGGGGAATTGTTTGAGGAGCAGCTGAGGTCACTTGGTCTGTTCAGGGTGCAGATGAGGAGACTTAGGGGAGATCTCATTGCAGTTACAACTTCCTCGTGAGAGGAAGAGGAGGGACAGGCACTGATTCTTCTTTGGTGGTGACCAGTGACAAGACTTGAGGGAAAGGCCTGAAGTTGTGTCAGGGACATTTAGGTTGGATGTTAGAAAACGAGTTTTACCCAGAGAGTGATTGGGCACTGGAACAGGCTCCCCAGGGAGGTAGTCACAGCACCAAAACTCTCTTGAGTCCAGGAAAATATGGACAACCCTCAAGCACATGGTGGGGTGGTCCTGTGCAAGGCCAGGAGTTGGGCTGGATGTTCCTTCTGTGTCCCTTCCAAAACAGGATATTCTGTGATTCCGTGATCTAATACCTTTTGCTTAGTAATTAGCAGTATAATTTTATTACAGCATCAACAATGTTTAGCTGTCTTCAGCAGAGTCAAGTTTACCCGCGTCTTACTGACTGTTCTAATAGCATTTACAAAAAAAGAGGTACGTTCATTTGGCATCTCTGTGTTTGCGTTGGGATCCTGTGAAATGCCCATTTTTTGTTCTTTAAGATCAGGCAATTACTGTGTAGATTCAGGAGATTTGAATTGGTGTGGATGCAGGTAAATCTTTGAATAAAGCATTACAGTGGCAAATGCTCAGTTTTTGTTCCGTGGGAAACACAGGAAAGGCTAGTAGCTGACATTAATATGGTCTTGCAGAAAGACAGAATATTCATTACAAAACATTTAAAAATAGTTATGGATATCTAATTACTGTTTTCACACATATGAGCAAAATATCTTGTTTGAGTTCAGTCTCCTCCTGTGGAGTTACCTGACATTGGGCAGCATTTTGTCTGTATCAGAGGAACTGCTAGCTTTTCCTTCCATGTGATACTGAATCTATATCTACACATCTTTGGTCTGAGAAGAGGAATTTAATAGCATTCCATACAAGTTACCTGTTTTTTGAATATAAGATTACCTAATTGCTGACAGGGGAACGAACTTCATATTTTAAGGCAAAGGAATAGAACTGCCCCCCCCAGGAGATTCTTACATATTGTATACAAGACTTTCAGTTGTAATTATCATACAGTCTTACATAGCAAAATGTGCAGCACTGAATTTATGTACAGATACATAAAATACAAAGAATGCTACCACAAAAAAAGGTTGGGTTGTTTGGTTTTTTAATCAGAACTGGTTGTGTAAGAATATCAGAATATTAATGGCCTTCTTTTTTTTTACTAACATTAATTAGATAGTCAAAATGTATTGGTTTGTAATGTTAATAATTGTTTCCTGTCTTTCAGACGAGTGCAGTTGCAGAAGCTCAGAAACTAATGACTCAGGCAGCTGACTTGCTCTCTGCTATACACAATTCACTGCATCATGGTATGCAGGCACAGAATGATACCACTAAAGGAGGTATATGTAAAATGACACCATTTTTTCCTTTCCTGGATATTATCCTTTCTTAAATGTAAATATCTTTGTGCATTTAAAGAAAAGCTGAAATCACTATTTACTTTGAAATAAAATACTTGTTACGCAAGTCGTTACAGATTTGCATTATTTGATTTGATTTTACCAGGTGGTGGTTCTCCAGAAAGCAATACTGTTATTTCAAAGCCAGAGATAATGTGAACTTTTGATTAGGTGCATTGCACTTACAATCAGTGTATATGCCAGTTTTAAATAGGGAACAGTACTTCACTGTTTGTACAGGTGTATGCTGAGGTGCTGAGGACTCAGGTTTTTTAAAGAGTAGTCATTGTCTTAGTTGGGTTGTTGGGAGACTCAGGAAGTGAACTGTCAAAGAATTCATTTTGGCTAATAGAATAATTTGTATTATTGAAGAGGGTTCTGAAAACACAACTTACATGCAACTTTTCTCTATCTCTCTCACTTCCTCCTTCTTTAGATCATCCTATTATGATGGGGTTTGAGCCACTTGTTAATCAGAGATTGCTGCCACCAACTTTCCCTCGATATGCAAAAATTATTAAAAGGGAAGAAATGGTCAATTATTTTTCCAAACTAATAGACCGAATAAAAACTGTATGTGAAGTAGTCAACTTAACTAACTTGCACTGTATACTGGTAAGCATAAATATTTCTTATTTATTGCCAAAAATAAGATCTGAAAATGTGACTTGCAAAAAAAATCATTCCATATGTGCATACTGTTGCTCACTGGAGAGAAAACTGAGCACTACGTATGTATTTGGTGTTTTTCACAGTTAGGTGCAATTTCAAAGTTTCCTATCCTTCCTGATAATTACTACTTTTCTTCTTTTGACAAACGACCTTTCCTCCTCTCAGACCTCTCACTTTTTCCGTAATTCATTAAATAATTATGCATCTTAGTGGCAAAGGCCAAGCAAGTTTCTTTGGTTGAAGAGCTGTGTCAACAGCATCAGAACATAATTCTTTGCTATATGCCTGACTTTTTTTCAAATTCATTAAGCAGTGTTCTGCACATGTGCCTATAACACAAGAGAGCACTAAAGTAGGTGTTTAAGCATGCAGTTCCCTAAATAGGCATGAAGTTAAGCACCTGTCTATATTCTTTCCTGAATAACTGATGTTACTCTTAGTTACTGCCTACATTTATTAGAAGACATTTAAATGTTTGAAGTATTTTTTTGTATCCATGCATTCACTGACTGATAAAAAGAGATATAGTTACATCAGACATCGTCTTCATATTTCCTATTATTTGCATGAAGTATCTGACACCAGTTAAACCTTACCTGGGTTTCAGTCAATTTCTTTAAATAAATTCTCAGCTTTGTTCAATACCTGGTGTAGTTACATCATGATCTTAACAATCTCACAGTATCTTTTTTCTGAATTATCATCTTTCTGGTTGTATCTGAAAATTCAGAAAACTTTTTGTTAAGTAACAAGTAATTGCAGAAAATCTTCATAATATATTCTGTTCTGTTCCAGCTATTCATGGTCTTAGAAGTTGTATAAGCTATGCTATGTTTGTGTGTGCTTTTAAACAAAATATAGGTGTATTTAAACAGTTGTATATATTTGTTTAGGAAAGAGTTTGTGTGTAAATATGATTTGGTGTATATTTATACATATCTAAATTAGCATATTAACCTGATTTGTCTTTTTTTTTCTTTTCCTACATAAACATTAGGACTTTTTCTGTGAGTTTAGTGAGCAATCACCATGTGTTCTTTCAAGATCCCTGTTACAGGCAAGTCCTGATTATGCCTACTAATAAAATACTTCTGTATTCATTATCAATTTGTTATTGTTTTAAGTATTTCAATAATTTGCATATAGTTAATAATATTTAAGTGGTAAAAAATGTTTTGGTTATATTAAAGTATTATGGAAGAAATGTTTTGCTATGGGGATGATGAGGCATTGAACAGGTTGCCCAAAGAAGTTCTGGGTCCTCCATCAAATGTTTAAGGCCAGGAAGGTGCCCCTGCCCATGGCAGGGGGTTTAGAACTAGATTATTTTTAAGGTCTGTTCAACTGCAGACCATTCTGTGATTCTATATATGGAGGCTTATGTTCTGATCTAATTTTTTAAATAATTTTTGAATACTATTGCTTTTATCATTTTAGTATGTGCTAATTAAAACAGAAAGCGTTTAATTTTTGTTTTTTCCACCATAAAGCTATACCTGTACACACATTTTTATGCTTCTTTCCATGTGCTGTGCCATTTTGGGGCTGGTATTTGTATTCATCTCCCTGTTTGGACAGAACTTAATGTATAGACTGCTTGTATTGCTACAACAGTAAAACTGATGGTTGGTGCAGAACAGGCTATTTCTTCTCACTGCTTCTCTTACCTTGAAAGTGCATTATACATTCCTTAATTCTGAATGAGTAATTCCTTCTAGGAGTTTTTTATTTTAATAGGGTGCCCCTAGATGCCAGAACTTCTTTATATTTGATTCCTATTAAATCGTGTAGAGCCAATGGACTATAACTATGGGAAAGTAAAATGTGTTCATAGTGTGTGTGTTCTCACCTTCAACTACATATGTTTGTGTAATCCCTGGGTGCCTGACAGCAGAGTTTTTTCTTCAACTGCTGAAGAACCATGTAAAAAAGAGACACAGCACTCATGTAGGGAAGTTAAATGAGCATCAGACATGACTGATGTAAGCGGTAGCAACCAGAGGGGCTGAAAAACATTGAAAAACAGTAGTCTGGAGATATACCCTTACTGCCTCCAGAGATGGCACATATTTTACACTAATGTTCAGAAAAGTCTGATTTATCATCTTCAGAGTCCAAGAAATAAAACAGTTTTGCATGCACTCTATTATGCAAGTAATAGAGCTGTATTTGGTGTCCTGGGAATATCACAGAAGTGTCAGATCTCATTATTTCCAAGTCTTTAACCTTGGACCCAGTTAAACCATTTTAATTCTTAAAGTAATCTTACAAGTTTCTTATATATAAAAGGTACTGCCAGAGCTTTCTATTAGTAATTCTAAAGCATTACTTTTAACTTAAATCATGTTTCTAAAAACATATCTTTACTTTTAGACAACTTTCCTAGTAGATAACAAGAAGGTGTTTGGCACTCACCTCATGCAAGACATGGTAAAAGATGCCTTAAGGTCGTTTGTCAGTCCTCCAGTACTTTCTCCAAAGTAAGTGGATCTTGAGTGCACTTGTATGTGTTTACGTGTCTGATGAAAAAATATTTCTGCTTACAAAAGCAATGACAAATGTACAAAAACCATACATTTTGTGCTTACTGCTTATGTGTGAAGGAGTCAGTTGCTGTTGCTGCACTCACGTTTCTTTTTTTGTTTTGTGCTGCATAGACTGGTGGTATTTATAAAAAATACGTATGTACATGGATATTTCCTTTTTAGGTGTTGTCTTTATAATAACCACCAGGCAAAAGACTACATTGATTCCTTTGTCACACACTGTGTTCGGGTAAGTGTTCACTCTAATTACAACATGTATGTGCATGTGAGCACTTGGCAGATTTGCATACATTTGAAAATGAGACCAGTTATTTTACACACCTGACATGAAGGCAAAATTGAAGAAGTTTGCCATCTTTAATTGGTAATGCCTTTTAAAAAGCTGGTGTAATTATTGCTGGTTTTCTCTTGTTTCCAGATTTTTATGTAGCATTTCACTTTATATGAAATCTGCATCTACTACCTCTTTACAGAGCAGTTTCATGTCACAAATGCATAGCACTAATAAAAACAATATTATTTTTACATTCTGTCCAGTTTCAGTTTTTTAAAAATGGATTTAGAAGATTCTGTTGTTGAATGTGGCACAGTGAAAATATTAAGAAAATCAGAATTACTTAGGTTGGAAAAGACGTCCAAGCTCATTGAGTCCAAACCAGCACTGCCAAGTCCATTGCTAACACCCCTAAGTGCCATGACTACACATCCTCTAAATACTTTCAGAGATGCTGACTCAACCACTTTCCTAAGAAACTGGTTCCAATGCTTGACAAACTTCTTTGTGAAGAAATTTTTCTTAATATTCAGTAGAAACCTCCCCTGGCACAACTTGAGGCCATTTCCTCTTGTCCTGTCACTTGACAGAAGAGATGACCCCCACCTGGCTGCACCCTCCTTTCAAGTGGTTGTAGAGATGGTCTCCCCCAGGGCTCCTTTTCTCCAGGCTGAACACCCCCAGCTCCCTCAGCTGCTCCTCACAGGACTTATACTCCAGACCCTTCACCAGCTCCATTGCTCTGCTGTGGACATGCTCCAGCCCCTCAATGTCTGTCTTGTTGTGAGAGGCCCAGAAATGAACACAAGGTTTGAGGCGAGGCCTCACCACTACTGACTACAGACGGACAACCACTGCCCTGGTCCTGCTGGGCAGTGTTTCTGATACAGGCCAGGATGCCATTGGCCACCATAACCACCTGGGCACATGGATTGAGGCATAAGAAAATGCCCAAAGTTTTTTCCCTCTTTTGCCCCAAGCATTTTGCTCTGGTAACCTTCCTAAAGGATGCTGACTCAATCTCACATCGACTTGTGTATGGAGAAATTGCCTCTTGCATCACTCCAGAGTTTGCTTTCCTGCTGATTTGCACTTTGTAGGGAGTATTAAGGAACCCACTTCCTAATATAGATGTATAAATCGGGTGCCTAAATAGACATCATAGTATTTCTCCTGTAGTTTCAAAGTTGCATTGATAATTTAAAATTACACTTTGCTTCTTTCAGCCATTTTGTAGTCTGATTCAAATCCATGGACACAACAGAGCTCGCCAGAGAGATAAACTGGGTCACATCCTTGAGGAATTTGCCACACTACAGGATGAGGTAATGTCCTAGGCAGCAAGCCAGCAAAGTTTCTTTCCAGGTATATTACTGCCAGAGTCAGGCATGATACTAAATTCTAAATGAATGATGCAAAATCCTTAAGACAAGGATACTTCAAATTTAGAACAAGAAATTGTTAGGATGCATCCAAAAACTTTGTGCCAGATGTGTTGAACTTTTGTTACATGCTACATTTTTTAAGATGAAATTTGTCCAGTAAGCAGACTTCAGGAAAACCTGTTGTGATGTAATTTAATGGTAACTGCACAGCTTTTAGTCTCTATTGTGCTTGTGATTGTCAGTCTGCAAGAGGTAGCCAGGGGGAGATAGACAAGGCATGCTTACAAGACATCTTTGAAAATTCAGCCTTATACCTACATAAGATGTAAACTGCAAGATTTTATAATAATTAAAATGAAAGTAGAAAAACAACTCTTGAAAAAATGCGCTCCAACTGATTTTGGACATCTCTCAAGAATGGGGAGAGATGAGAAGAAAAAATATATTTTCTCTTGCTGGAAATAAGTTTCTTCAGCAGTGAGAGTCATATAATAATAAAATATTTTCCAAGATGTATATAGCAAGGAGAACAATTGAGGAACTTGGAGGGAAATTTTGTGTGCTCCAGCTTTTTTCAAGATGGTTTAAGTTTGTTGCAGTATTGTAGTTGAGGCACTGTTTTTTTCATTTTGTAGCAGATTATATGGATTGTTCTGTTTAGGATTATTGATGATATTCCAGCTGTGAGAGACTTTGTCTTCCATACACCTGGCTTCTTAAGACAAAGTTGGTCTCAGCAATATTTTAGTTACTCTTGTGGAACACAGTGTGTTTCTTGCCTATAAAGTTTATACATTTATTTTTTCAATCCAGTTAGTTTTTTTTTTTTAAAAGAGAAGTAATTATTGCCAATATAAAACGATAAACAATAATGAGTTCTGAGTTTGTGCTCATGTGACTGCTAATGTTCTATATACAAATGCATTTAAAAATCACAAATTTTACGTATCAAATGTTCTTGCTATATTACTGTATAGAATATTTTTATTCTGTGTAGCAGAATTTACTTAGGTGAGTATCTTCCAGTTTTCTGACAGTTCTAGACTTACTTCCATCTTGTAATCTGGAGCATAAATTTACTGACCCAATTTGCTAAGAAGTGATTACGATTTTATTTCTGGGATGGGATGCTGTTCGAGTCATATTTTTCCTCCTCTGTGTTTGAGGTTTTTTGTTTCGGGTTGTTTTGTTTTGTTTTGTTTTTTTTCTCAACAGGCAGAGAAAGTAGATGCAGCACTTCATAGCATGTTACTGAAGCAGGAACCACAAAGGCAACATTTGGCTTGCTTGGGCACCTGGGTCCTATATCATAACCTCCGTATTATGATACAGTATCTTCTCAGTGGCTTCGAGTTAGAACTTTACAGTATGCATGAATATTACTACATCTATTGGTAAGAAGATGCTTTATTGACAGCTCTTCGAGGAGGGATGCTCTGATTATAGAGAGCTCTAATTACACATATTTGAAGGAGGGACCTCAAATATGATTTTATGAACTCAAGCTTGATCAACACTCTTTTTGGTTTACCTATTTATAACATTACAAGTGGAGAAAAGAAATCCATTGGTCTCTAGTTTTTTAGACTTAGTAAACAGTGTACTTTTTTTCTTGAAATAGTAATTCTCAGTTTAGCTTTTTGGCATAGGGCCTTCTATTGATAATGAGTGAAAACTGCTGATTTTGGTGGACAAGAGCATGCAGGAGAAAAACGATTTCCTTTACTGTTTTCTGCCTTCATAGTATCAGAATCAATACTCTTATTGATTTCTACTATTCTGCAAAAGTTCTGTGAAGTTTTAAGTTCCTTAACTGCAATCTGAAGGTTGACTAGCTAATATTAACTTCTTCTCTGGGGTATATCTGAAGAGACATCTTCTACTTTCAGGGAAAATTATCACATTACTTGGAGACAGAATACTTCTATTTTTCCACTTCCATTCACATTAATTACTTTTCACAGTTAATGGCTTGTGCCAAAAGATAATTAAAAAAACCCAGAACTATCAAGAGATTCCTATGTAAGCCATAAACCTTCTTACGGTAAGATTAAAACAGTTCAAATGACACAAACCTCAGTGCATTGCATTTCTATGTTGTTTCAACAGTGGATTTAGTATTAAGTGAGAAAATTAACATTCCAGAAATTACCAGAAGATGGCAATATTCTTGCAGTAGAAACTCAGTAAGAAATAACCAACTTTTGTAGGAGACAGTATTTTTTTTACCTGCCCATATTCCCCTCCACCATTTTTATAAAACCACTCTTAGCTGGAACTGTCATGTCAACTGCTTTCTTACTTAAGTGAAGGAAAAAAAGCAGCAGTTTCTGAGAGGTAATGTGCAAATGAAACTCAAATTTCTGTAATTTTTCTTCTGATTACCACTTTTTATAACTATTACTATATTTTTATTATGCTCCAAATCTGTAATTTTTTTTCTATTTTTCCCTCTATTCCTTTTGATATGAAGTCAGTTAAAGTACTTATTGGACTCACTTCCACTTTCTAAAAAATGTTCTTAGAGTTGTCTCTTTAACTCTGAAAAAACTGCATATGAATGTTATGTGTCTGAGGGTTTGGCCCCTTTAGGTAATAATTCACAGTTTTTTAGTTCTTAAAAAAGCCAGTAGTTACCTTGTTTCTCAGAATAACAAGTCATAACTAAAGTAGAAAAGGTATTAACATAGTATCTTTAAAAAAAAAAACAGCTTCATTTGCTGGGGGAAGAGTTCTAGAAAAATTTGATCTTACAGGAGTCTTGAAATAAGAAACTTAGACTTCACTTAGTCAATGTGTAAGAAGCTTGCACACCTTGAGCTGTTTGTAATTGAATCTGCACCAGAACACAAACACAGAGCAATGTGTTGATTCCAGCCATGCAAAACAAAGAGTTTTCATGGCCCATACACATTGTCCTTTGCTAGGACATATCCTTTACCTCTTGGAGCAAGTGCCTTGATGCTCCGAGTGTGCGGTGCGCTGTGGCCTGTAACAGCTCCGTACCACTTATTTGCAGGTATCTCTCCGAGTTTCTCTATGCCTGGCTGATGTCAACTCTGAGCCGTGCCGACAGCTCTCAAATGGCAGAGGAGAGGATCATGGAGGAACAACAGAAAGGCCGCAGTAGTAAGAAAACAAAGAAAAAGAAGAAAGGTACTAGGTGTAGTGTTAACTCAAGACTTCTTTTTTTTTCCCTTTCATTGCCATCGTGTAGAATCAAAATTCAAAAATTAAAGAGCCCACAGAGATATGGCTAATATCCTAATGTTTATGAAGGCGGAATATAAAACTCTAAGAATTTCCTATTTATTTAGTTAACTTTTTACTTTCATACAGATCTTTCAGCATAACACAAACTCATTTATATTCAGTTTCATCAGTTTTGTTATGTGTTGGACCTTCTCAGAGTTCATAATTCCTGCACTAGAATTGTGCTTCTAGTGACTGCAGCTAGATTTAAACACTAGACTTGCATCATATTTCTGTAATTTCTATTTGGCTTTAGAAGTTCTTAAAGCATGTTTCTTAATTTTACAATGGTGAATTTCCCTTTCTTTTCCTTGCTACCTTTTCAAGGGTAACAAACAATTGCATATGAACAACTCAGGATCATATCAACTGAATTCCCTTGTCTCTAGAAGTTCAGAAAATCACTAATATACTTAAGGTGCCAAGTGTTGCACAGTTTGGCACTAATTAAACACTGGAAGCTAAAGGAAATCTTCCAAGAATGCTGTCAGGATTATTAGGATAAAAAGTGCTTTAACTTTTTGGCCCTAGAAGTCAAAAAGATCCCTGAATTAGGCCTCTTGTGTACAGACTGTAAGTTTGAGGCTGTTGTTAGTGTTTTATATTGCCATGGGAATACCACTGACCAGTTTACTCCATTAAGAGTAGAATCGTGTTCAAGTGACCAGTAAGTGTGTCCTGAGGTATTTTATGTAACCAGGAGCCAGGTGAGCAGAAATGTATGTCTAGGCTTCGTATAGTTCAGTTATTTTAAAATATAGTTGAGAGTTATGTCACTTAGTGGCAATTTGGAAGAACACCTTTGTTCTGAAATTAATACATGTACTTACACTGAATTTAAAAAATGTATTTTTATGTAAAATTTGCAGTTCGCCCTCTCAGCAGAGAGATCACCATGAGTCAAGCATACCAAAATATGTGTGCTGGGATGTACAAGGTAACTCATTTGTTGTTCTATTTGTTTCAATTTTTTTGTAATAGGGATCCTGCATACATTGCATGCCTTCTTTCTTTGTAGTGGTGCTGGAAATTAAGTTCGAATTTATAGTTTTCTATGGTAAATTCTCTACGGTTTTTCTGTCCTTTCAGTTATAGCTAAGTCACAATTCTGATCTTCCTCACAGCAAAATATGACATAAAGTAATACTTTTCACTGTATTTATCCTTTCCTTTTAGACAATGATCGCATTTGACATGGATGGCAAAGTAAGAAAACCTAAGTTTGAACTGGACAGTGAACAAGTTCGATATGAGCATAGATTTGCTCCATTCAACAGTGTTATAACACCACCTCCAGTGCACTACTTGCAATTTAAAGTAAGTAATCTTCAAATGTGGTGCAGCCCATGCTTTTATAGAAGTCGTTTATTTACCTGCTTTAAATATCATTGTCACAGTAAACAGAGCCTCAAAGTTCACATTGAAGCTACATCACCAGAGCAAGGACTTCTAGTTTTACTTTTTTGTGAGAAAGATATATTGGATTGACATCTTTATAAACTTGGATGCTTAGATGTTTAGAAATTGGTCTGATATGGCACTTTAAGATGCTTCTGTTGATTTGCATGAAAATAAAATCTTTTGGAAGTCTATCAACAGACTTCTTGGCTGTAGTTAATTATAGCAGCATGCTTTTATTAATGCAGCAAGCAAATGGAAAACTAAAGTTAATTTAGAGTGGTGTTTAGAAGGGACCAGCGGAGGCTTGTCCTGTCTAGTCTCCTCCTTGAAGTATAATTCATATTACCTATGTTTTTGTCTAGCCAAATCTGAAAAAAATCAAGGTTGAAGATTTTCCAACCTGTTTGGTTAAACCTGATCCAGTTACTTTTTTCTGGTTCTTTAAGTCATAGGCTAACTGATTGACGGCTCCACTACTCTTTTTTTCCTAGTGTCCAGTCTGAATTACCAAGCCACAGCTTGTGGCCTCTCATGTTCCATTGTTTGCCATTATGAACAAGGACTCTTTATCTTCCGACAGCTTTGTAACTGTCTTTCAAGTAGTTGTAGGCTGCTATTAAAATTATCCATTAGCATCCTTCCTGTCTGAGAATGTCAAGGTCCACTGACCTCTCCTTGTGGCTTGTATGCTCTAGGCCCCCAACCATTTCCACATCTCACTGTCTTTCTTGAACTGAGTGGTTCCAGCCCTGGATGCAGTATTTCAGATAACAGAACACTAATACTGAGTTCACGATGATAACCTTCCTTGATATGCTGACCATACTCCTTCTTGTGTACTCCTGTATGAGGCTTGTCTGATTCATTTTAAGAGCACCTTGTTGGCTTATACTCAACCAGATATTTGCAGTATCCCTGCCTGCTCACCCATCTGGTTATTAGTCTCAATTTTATTAGTCTGAACTGTAACAGTGCTATTTTCTATTCTAGTTTCTTTCCCCAGTTTAATGTTATGAACTATTGTAGTGGAAATTAAGAAATTATCATGGTTTTCTCTTTGTCATTAAGGGGTTATTTTTTAATCCCTAATCAAGAAGAAAAAAAAGTTGGAAGAATCAAAATTATATAAAATGAAGTTTTGTACAGTTTCAGCATCTGACTTGCTTAAGCTTTGGGTAAACAATATACTTACTTTTTCCTCCTATTTTTTTTCCTGTAATTTCACTCCCTGTAGCAAGCCACTACTAAAGCAAATGAAGGGCAACATGTTCAAGAGAGAGACTGTTTTAAAAAGATTATGAGAATTTCATTATGTTTTGTGGCACTGTAATAGTTGAGCACTGTGTTGTTGCTTGGGTTTGCCATTTTAAAGAAATATTTTTAACTTCATTTTGATTTTTGAAATAATATTTAGTTGACATAACTCTTCTCTTGAATATAGTAATGTGATAAAAACAATCTCCTGGCAATTTTTAATTTCAATTTTATATATTGTAACATGTATTTATGTATTCTTGTATCACACTAGGAAATGTCTGATCTAAATAAGTATAGCCCACCTCCTCAGTCATCAGATCTCTACATGGCAGCTAGCAAGCACTATCAGCAAGCTAAAATGATTCTTGAGAATATTCCGAATCCAGACAATGAGGTAAGACTGAAATACTAGGAAAAGGAGTATTTGCTCAAAACAGAATAAATGTTTGTTTTCAGCTGCATCTCCTTGAGATCCAAAATCTCCTTCATCAAAATGCTGAGCAAAGCTGAGTGCTTTGATTAAGGAGTGGACAGTGGAGAGTATTGCACAGAGGTCTGTTTCAATACTTCAGCTAGCATAAAGTTGTGCTCACAGTTAAAAAAAAAGCTCTTTGCTGAGGACCCGAGATTCTGGATAGCAACTTATTTCCTTGCACGTTGCCTTCTAGCCCTTCTAAAAGCACAGTGCTTTAAACCAGACAGTGTTAGCATGCCTGCTGCACTTAGTTGGCATCTTGTAACTCAGGTGCACTCCTGAGAGGTGGGGAAAATAGGTTTGAGTATGATTAGGATGATACAAGGATTGAGTCTGGCACTTTTTCCCTGCAGCAGTTTTCTCAGCACTGACGTGTAAGCATGGGTAGGGATTTCTCCCTCTTTGTCCATAGCCTAAAACCTTAAGTGTCTGTGACTGTATTTTGGAGCAAAGAGGATCCTTCTTCTGTCACATCTAAGCTGGTAAGAATAGTTACATGACTAAGTCCTCCTGAGAATTTAGGAATCACTTTCTCCTCTGTGGATCCTGGTGGTACTCACACATGAGCTATCTATTTGAGGTCAAGATAGTAAAGAGTTGGTTTTGAGCACATCCAGAGCACTTCCATGCAAAAAAGCCACCAGTTTCATACATGAGTTCCTCCTACCATTGTGTTGCAATGTTGAAGATAACAAGAGTTAACTAGACAACTAGTTACTAAGAGATAACTAGAGTCTATCTATACCTTTATTTGCATGAGTGCCAAAGAACTTGCCATAGTTCCCGTGTTTTTGTTCAAGAATTGTTACAGCTGTGGTTTCTATCATCTGTTGATTTTTTTTAAAAAAGTGACTATTAAATGCACTCTTCATGAAATTAATTCAGCTGTTGTACTTAAAAGCAAATTCAAAAAAGTCTGATCTCTGTTAAATTGATCCTGTAAGAAAACTGCTGTATTGCTAATAATATGTCAACAGTATTATCTTTGAAATAATTGTGAAGTCAAATGCTTTGACTTGAAGACTTCTTTCTGTTTTGTGTTTAGGTCAATCGAATTCTAAAAGTTGCAAAACCCAATATTGTGGTCATGAAGCTGCTGGCAGGAGGCCACAAGAAAGACTCTAAGGTAAAGGAAATGCCAGCTCAACCAAACATAAAATGAAGTAATACATAGATTAAGGTTGGATTCAATGATCTGGAGATTCCCAACATGAATGGTCCATCTAATTCAATGTAAAGCCACCACAGATCTCTTAAGAGACAAAGGAGCACATTCAAGCCATAGTTACCCTTTAAGAACAGGGAGAGTAACTTAATTTCTTCTTCCCCTTGAAACAGTTTACTGTAATTATCTAAATGTAGAAAATTCTAACAAATAAATGTTTTGAGAAAAAAAATTGGGAAATGCATGTGTGACAACATAGACTAATAAGGGTATTCTTCAACAGCAGGAACAAGCAAGTGTTACAGCAGCCTGTGTGAGCAAAGTCATTGGAGTGCTGGCTGCCACAAGGACTGGCTTTTTTTCAGTCTGTTGCTGTGTAATTTTTTTTTTTTTCTGTCTGCAGGTTCTCATTATGAGTATTAAATGCAGTAGTACTGCTAATGTTTTAAATCTTTTCCTTATAGGTTCCTCCAGAATTTGACTTCTCTCCGCATAAATACTTCCCAGTTGTGAAGCTTGTTTGAAGGACAAGAGATTTTTGTCAGGATATCTGAAGAATATCTGTGTAGCAGATACCAGCTCTAGGAGAGGGAGTAACTAGTGCTGCACTTGGACTACGAGGGATGTCCGGGATAAAAGTACTGTTATGTGGAATATCTGTAGTCTGCTGCTTTTACGTGATTTGAATGACAACTGCTGTTTTAAAGTGGTTTGTATGAAGTTTATTGGATTTTATGCGTGAAACTGATTTTAATTTTGTATTACTAAGGAATATTTTATCTTAGTTGATATTATTACAGATTTTGATCATAAGGAACTTTTATTACTATGTTCTGACATAGTGGTGGGTTAGGAACTGAATAAAAATCATGCAGTATAGCCTCATGTCTGATGTGCACAGCTGAGCTACTGCAATTCTGCATTTAACAAAGTTACTTGGAGAGATTCTGAGTTTCTGTATTTTTGCTTAACTGTATCAGAATTGCTCACTTTGCAAGTAGAGAAATGTTGGGTTTTTTTCTCATCACATCCTCCAAGCTAAAACAATCTTTATAGAGATCAAGAGCAGATGAAAATTAGTCATTTAGCTATTGAGTGAGTAATTCCTAGTTGGAGTTTGTTCCTTCGTCTTTGTTCTCAAAGTGCAGGAGAATCTGCACAGCAGACACTGCAGTAGCCACTAGCAATAGCACCAGACACTTTTACCGAGGATTCTATTTTGCCAACTCTGCAACTTTGTTACAGTCCTAGTATTTGCTTCTGCAAACAAGGGCTTGCTACACTAGCATGATCTTTATTCTCCATTTTTGACTGCAATGGGCCTGCTGGATCCTACTGTGTTCTATAGTAATTTACTGGTAGATATCTAAAACAGGAAAAGCCCCAAACCTATCCTTGCCTTCCTGGAATTGTTCTGCGTCCCAAACTTTCAGATGTGAAATAATAGAGGTAAGCTGTTGTGTTATAGCAGAAGAGCAACCTTTTGCTACAAGCAAGGAAAAAAAGTTCAAAAAATATGGCCCTGGCTAAGTCATACCTAGGCCATACAAGGAAATTCTTTGTTGGACAGGACAATTCTTCATTTTGGTGTACAATGACATCTGCTGTAGGGATGGGCTTGTAACTCCATATTGACCGTTACAAGACATTTTTTGGTGTTAATCCTATCAGCTAATTTTGCTGTGGAGTAATATCAGTTCAGCTTCATCCTGTGAGCAGCAGCACTGCTGAGCTAGAGCTTGACAACAGTGAGTAATCTCTGAAGTGGAGCACACACTTGTCTTCCAGCAGTTTGCAGCTTCCTGAAATAAGCAAAAGTATTGTCCTAAAGACATGTTTTTTCTAAATTTGCTGCTAAGGAGATAGGAGACCAAATTACATGTTCACTTATCATCATGAGTAATATACTTGAATGCTTTCATTATAGCTGCCAAAGGAATAAAAAGCCTGGAATATGTAGACGTAAAATGACACAGAGCATTCCTCTGGGTTCTTGTAAATAGTCACAAAATTGTTCCCGTCTTAAAGATCCTGAACTGCATGACAGTAGCTCAAGGACAGCCTTTGTTATTTCTGCAAATAACTATTTTAAAAAGCAGCAAGTAAAAGAGAAAGCAAATAACATGTGAAATGCGTAACCAAGAAAATAGCAATAATATTATTTCCCCTTATCACTGCAATTAGAACTGGATGAATTGTACAGAATAACATGAATACACTAGAGAAGATTACTTTTAAATACTTACCTAAATTGCATCAGGTTTAGTTGTAAAGAAAACCAAAGTTCTAGTATAACATAACACCAAGATGATTAGAGAAAAGTAGTAATGCCTCACACAACTAAAAACTTTAGTGAGAGACAACACCATGTACACCACAGTTCCAAATTAATCTCTTGTTCAACTAAAGGTCCTTTAATTCCAAAATTCTGTACAGTACACATACAGGTCTCTTGCCTACTAGAGATCTACCACCCAAGTTAGACTGAAGCACTTGAAATCATTGTGAATAAAACTGAAGTCCTTCATGCTTTTGAACATTGCTTTCATGCAGGTATTCAGACCCTTTGCCCTCAGAGGTTTACAAGTGTGCTTTGTACAGAGGTGGTTGTATTTATGGAGGACAACATCCAGTTGGCTGGAAGAAGCCCAAAAATGTAAAGAAGCATAGGCAAAACAATTAGTTTTAATAATTTTCTGGCAATATATTAATTACCCTGAAGTGTTTGATTTTTTGGAATTTTTAACTTGATACTAGTAAAGTTATTCATTCAACTTGAATACAGTGTTTCATTGTCTATTTTTTACTGTTAGAATGTATGCTTTTTAACAATCAATATTAAATTCCTGATAAACTTAAATCTCAGCTGCATAATTGGTTACAGATTAAGTCCTAGGAAATGCTCAGATGATGGGTAAATATTTTTGTCCAAATTATGGGTAAAACTTTGATGTTAAAATATTTATTTGAAAAAAAAAAAAAAAAAAAAAAAAAAATCCCAAGTTTCTCAGTACTTGTCAGAACAGATGCTTACAAGCATTTGTTTTCCCTGCTGTGTTGCCTGCTGTAGTAGCCCAGACCAGTTAGGTCTTACTTAAAGGGTGAAAAACTGTTAGTGAACTGTTTCTGTGTTTAGGCTTAATAGGAATCATTTGACTTAAACTCTGACCTTCACTTGATGACAACTTATACTCTTGTCATACACAAAAGAACCAGCCTGCCACCTGCATATTTAGGTATCTTAAGGTACACAGTAGCTATAAACTAGTACACTGAAGAATGTGTACCAGAAAAGGAGTTACAAAGTTAAGTGCTTTAACAGAAAGCAAAGACAAATTTGTGTTTTCTTAAATGGAATGCAGGTTGGCAAGTTTGTCACAGCTGTCTGCAGCTGTGCTGTCTCGACAGAGGTTCATTCATACTCAAAAAGAATGCTCCAAACAACGGTATACACAAATATAAAAATTTCTTCAAACCAGCTGCTATACATGGTGGTTACAGTTAAGGGTGCCTTAGTGGTAAGTAGAGGGTATTTCTAGCTTACCGAAAGTAATCTTGTTTTTAGTTTACATTTAACAAGTTACAGAAAAAAAAAAAAAAAAAAAGACTGCAGAACATTATCAAGATGATACATTGTGATCAACATAGGACTTCACAACTAAAGCTTCACCTTTGGGAGACACTGCCATGTCTTCTAAATGCAGTGTCTGGTTACCTCCATCAGAAGTCCAGCAGAGATTAGTCATGTTGAAAAGCTGAGATTGCTGTTGTACAAGGCAAGCATTTGCATTCCTCTCTTTTCACAGAAGATAGTGGCTGGGTGGAGTAAAGGGTAGTTTTAGTACACCATTTGAGAGGGTTCTGTCATGAAAAGTTTATGAGTTTGAATTTTTACACTAAACTTGTGCAAGGTAGTGGTAATCAAATCAAACTGTAGTGCTGACCTTGTGGAATCCAACAAAGCTTTCAGAAAAATCTTCCTCCCTACTATCTTAATGAGAAGCTGCTATCATCAGAATCCTTTTTGGTGGTGGTTTTTTTTTTCGGTTTTTTTTTTTTTAAGTTTGAAGCTAAGAATGCATCTCAACACTGTAATCCAGGAATTTAATTTAGAGGCCCAGGAACATGTATCATTCTGCATAGTATCTGAGGACTACAGTTGTATTTTCTCAGTTTGTGTTGCAGTAAAAAGGTGCCAGAACAAGCACAAGGGTAGATTGCAGCATGGACTGGTTTTCATCCTTCCTGTGTTTTGTTACAGTAACACAGCTCCTTAAATTCTTAAAACTAAGCTGGGGAATTCTCTGCTGTGCATTGCTCAGGGGAGAGATCCATCCTTGGCAGAGGACTGCTCATCATGTACCACCAAACAACACACACCTTACCGCAGTATAGCTATACAAGGTAGCAAACTTAAAGTTACTACCTTTATTGCTATGTGACTGATTGCAATTTTGTAATTGATAGGAAGGAGAAAGTCATTGCAGAGGCCAAACTGCTTTAAAACAAGCCTCCAGAGATTTACCTCTTATCCCCACTGCAACAGTACTAAAACTTCGTAAGAAAATACTACTTTGTCCGGGCCCTTAGTCAGGCCTTTAGAAGATAATCAAAACCTTCTAAGATCAGTTTGCTTAAATCCTGGCTGCATTTGGATGAAGAGGTGACTCAGTTGCATCAAGAGCTTCCTTTGTTCACAACTTCTGTCGTCCTTCACCATGGTCAGGTAAGTGGTTCTTCATATCTTCAGGGTTTTGAACTAATGAGAGAAAAAAAAAAAAAAAAAAAAAAAAAAGGTACATAAACCTCTTTTAAGAGGCGGAAGTTCTTCATACAGAAACTTTTATCTAGAAAACCACAGAAGAAATTTTGTAAGGACTGTTAAATACTGTGTAGTACTGTGAAGTTATAGATACCACACACCCCACTAAAAGTAGATTCAGTGGTGCTATACAGAAAACAGGTCACACAGTAAACATGAGGCAAAGTTCAAAAAACCAACAGAAGTTAGCTAGGTATAGCTTGCTACAGGATACCATGCAAAATATGATCTTAACATTTTCAGCATGTGATATTTAGATTAAAACTGTGTTTTTTTCTTTTTTACCATTTTCAATCCCTGCAAGTGCTGCTTGCTTGTCTGTTTCTGATTCAGCTTCATTCACATCTAAATTGTAATCAACATCCTTGTCCTGGTTCATTGCTTCATGTTCCTGTTTGCCTGGAAGAAGATTAAGTAGTTAAGTAGTTTTATGCTATACCATAAGGTCACGTGCACACAAAGAGTGACTATAAACATCTTCCACAGAACTGCTTTGCTGCTGAATGAATTGCTGTTCTGAGGTTTTCATATTATTTTTCCTTTGAAGTGTTAATTTTCAAAGCAACTTTGGCTGTAAATCCTGTCAAAAGAACTAGGTAGAAGACAGTCTTTTGGGATTTGGAAAGCACAGCAAAATCGGCTAGCACTCTGATGAACATAAAAAACGAGCGTTACACAATTTCAGAATACGTTAAAGGACAGCCTATGGAAGGGCAAAACCTGAAAACCCCTGAACACTGCTGAAAACCCCTTCTTGTTTTAGCTTGTCCAGCAAGCAGAATGCTGTAACTATAGCATAAAGTGTTTTATGATGTGCTAAGCTGTCACAAAAATACTTCTATCCTAGAAGAGATTTTGTTCACCCAGTCATTAACTCCTCTCAAGCAACATTTATTAACTATCATATGATTTCTTTAAATAGAGGACTCTGACATAAATGGAAACACTTCTGGTTGCCAAACTACTATCCTTATTTTTTTGATACTTTTCAAATAATCAACCAGAAGAAAATGTAACAGCAGAGAGGTGTGAGCAAACCTCACTTAAGATGGATCACAGCCTCTGTTCTAAATGTTCTTAAAACCAGTCTTCCAGTTAGAAAGTGGATAAGAGGCTTGAAAATTGTAAGCCTTATGTCATTCATGTTCAGACCACCCCATCAAATAGATTTTTATAGTTACAGACCTAAAGGTCTGAAAATTTCAGAAGCAGCTCTTCTTGAAAGAGGATGCCCATAGACTACTGAAGAAGTCCTTCTACCTTAAGCTCCTTTGGTACAAGGAAACTCTGCAGTAAGGTTGAACAATAAAGCCTGAGGAACATCCTCCTAGCCTTTTTAGCTCACAGAAATGCAGACCTTTGAGCTTAAATGGGCTGCATGGCAGAGATTTTTCTTTGCACTAATTGTTGGATGATTTTTTTTAATCCAGTCTAATTTTTAATCTTGCTGCTCTTTATTTCCATTAAAATGAAAGCAGTTTAGATAATTTGTAATTACATCTCTTTTGGGTATAGCCTGCTCTGGCCAGCATCTTTTTGGATCAGTTAGAAAAATACTGCCTTAGCAAGGCATATGAGATAATTTATCCCTGCCAAGTTAGCAACAATATTAACACTGATATTTATAATTCTAAGGAGGTGTTTACTAGAAAAGCATAAACAGCATTTTTCGCGAGCATCAATTCCTGCTCTGACTGCCATAAGGCTTCCTTTTGATTACTTTGGGCTACTGAGACCAAATCCCTCAAGACAAAGGAATGTCTAGACATTGGTCAGGTTTAGACACAGCATCAATACTCTGCTGCTCAGTGCTGTTGAAACGTGTAGTTCAGGGTCACTTGAAACAGGGTCACAGAAACTGGCACCTTTACAATATCTGATCCATGTTTTTGAACTCACAGCAATAAACTTCAGATACCTGAAGTCTAAGTTACCAGTTTTACTCATGGTAGCTTATTTTGAATTAGGAATAGCTAGTATTCACACAAACTGACATTGTAAAAAGACTAACTGCAAAACATCCATGCATAACTAACCCTCTGCTCATCAGTGCTTTGGATGATTAGTATCTCATCCTTTTCAGATGCATCATATTCTTTTAAAGTTCCAATACCAAAAAGTTTTGGGGCAAATTTCCCTCAACACCTTGTAGAGCCAATGGTGAGACAGTAGGGCTGTTATGGTGATGCAGAGGAACTCAGCCTAGCAGCTTCACGTTGCACAATCAGAAGCTTCTATCTTAACTCATGGACTGCAGGTGATTGCTCAGGACTGACACCTTCCACATCACACTGACCTTTATGAAAACATGTACTAAGTCTGGCCAGCTTCCACCACTGTTGTAGAAATCATGCCCTATTCCAGACTTTCATTTCTTTATTTTCATTTTGTTACTGTTTTTAACAATACATGACACGCTACAAACCAGCCTCTCCAGGGAGCAAGTCATCCTGTTTATCATCGTAATTTAGGAACTGTTCCCTCTCAACTTCCTCACTGGCAGCTGGTTCTGCTGCTGGCACTAACATATCTTGCGCAGCTACATGTTTCTCATCCTCAAGTGGATTTGGCTCCTTCTCTGACTCAGGCAGCATCTCCTTGGAACCTGCAGCAGCTTTGAGTGACTCTTGATGTTTTTCCAACTGACTAGAAAGCTGCTCCTCCTCTGCCTTGGGCTCCTGTTTTCTGATGTCAGTTAGGCTGTCTTTTCTTTCTGAAAACAACAAAAATGATTCTCAGTGAAAAAAATAATGCTTTCCAGTGTGGCACAAGTTAAAAACCTTTAATAAATAATGCTTTATATTTCTCACTTAATTATTTGTTTTCCTCTGAAATAGTATCTTCCAATCACATCAGTTCCAGAGATAAGAGGAAGACAACTCATGTTTTTCCTACTGGGAACAGCCAAAGAAGGGAACTTTATTTACTGTCAACAGATTAGTGCTTCTACATCCTTAAAAATTTGATACATGTGAAACAGAGCAGTTTAAATAAGAATTGTGGTGTCCTATATAAGCATCAGGTTTCTCTGTGTTACATCTTATTACAACAATAAAATTGATTTGGTGTTCAAAAGTAGCTCAGGACAAAGCATCACACAGGCAGATATGCAGTATTCAAGTCTGTTGTTATTATTAAACATGAAGAGGGAAGTGCAGGAGTGCTGTAATTTTTAGTTGACATTAGCATATATCTTTTTTCTCATATATCTGCATTTTTAATTAAAAAAAATCATAAAATTTTCTCAAAATATGTAGACATCATCTTCAATTGCTAGCTCTCTAGAATGAGAGCTGAATGCTCACAAGATTGTAATTTAAGGTAGTATGTAAGAATAATTAAGAACTGAATTTATATCACACACACTACTATGCAAAACAGACACACATTTGAACATCCATTCAAATTAATAGTTTCTGAAGTTCAGTGCCAAAAGGAACAATTAGGCTAACTAACCATGTGTATCGTTTCTCTTGCATTTTGCTCAATGACAACACATGGGAAGTACAGATGTGTGTCTGTTGTAAGTCTAACTTTCAGCTATTCCACATGGAGAAGGAATACCAGGCTGAACATGTCAAACTTATTAAGACTTCAAATTTTAAGTATGCTTGAAAATTATTCCTCCCAAAAGTTGGGTATTTTCTCCATATTAAATGAGAAACGTGACTCAAGAATTGTAAATATTTCTATTTTCCTTTATGTGCAATGTACCTACTACAACAAAACTGAACCAACAGAAATCCTAGCAAGTTTTCCTTCAGCTGGAAACCTGATTGATGTTCAGACTGTTGGTCTCACATTTTTCATCTTAATCTGGTGTACAAAAATGTTCCTAAATGTTCAGCTGAATCACAACCATTCTTAACCAATTGTTAGTGAGACAAGGATTTCATTCTTACCTTTAGCCTGCTCCAGGTCTGTCTTTCTCACTGTAGGTACTGCTTTAGGAACATCTTCACTGTTTTTCTGCTGTTGTTTGACCACTGTTTGTTTCAAGGCTGGCGTATTGACCTATAAAGTGAATGTATGCAGATAAGCACTGGTCTATATAACTGCATCTGGATTTGGAAAGGGAAGTAGAATTTAGATAAGAATTCCGCATGGGAAAAAATCCTAACACACTTGAAAATATTTGGACTGAAATTTTTATTGGTGACAGAAGTACTGTACAATTCCGAACATGCAGTAATGTTTCTATGTAACAGCACAGCACATCAGGAGAATTTTAACATACCTTACTTAACTGCAGCTAATGATAAGATTACTGTCCTTGGTTATTGTTGGAGTGTTACAGAACAGTAACACCACACATTTATCCACTGTTGTTCTGTTACTGTGTCAGCGTCAGCAGAGCAAATAAAGAGATGCCATTTACTATTAATAGTCTGCAGGGCAGGAAGACCACCTTCGGTCATCATTAGGCTTCAGCTGAGTAAGGCTTGTATAGAACTGGTCTGTAACTATGTTAAATGCAGGATTAAGAAAAGTGTGAATTAACCAATGAGAAAATAATACCTGTTTAACATGATGGAGCTTGCTTAAAAATGTATTAAATTCTGGTGCTAGACTGCTATAAACACCTGATCCATTTAGATATTAAGCCTAAGATGTACACCATCTTGAAGATCTTCCAATTGGGCAATTAAAATTCTATTTATGGTCTTCCCGTATGTCAGTGTTGGCATGTTTGCCTACCTGAGGCCCCCTTCCATCTCCTCCCCATCTCTGGATCTAGTGGCGGGCAGTCCTGTGCTTGGTGCTGTCCCTGTCAGTGAATCCCCTCTTCCATAGCATGGGGAACAGGGAGCTCAGGAATGCCATGTCACTACCTCTACATAAGTGACTCCCAGACTATATGAATTAAGAATTTGGGGGTCTAGGTTTGTATTCGACCTCTTTGAGAGAGACTGGACTCAACTTACAATCCACCATTAGTTCTAGGTGAAAATGAAAGATAGTCAGTGAACTGAGGGATGTACCCAGGGGCTTTCACACAGGTGAAATTAAGAACACCCATCCTCTAGGAGGGGAATCTGGAGCTGCCTGTAGAGAATGGTGATTCTCCAGCTACAGCATGTTTCTGAAATTGAGTGGAAGTACAAGAAGTTTGAAAAGATGGGGTGGCCATGCTTCCCCTAAGGCAGCTCTATGGCTCATATGGTACCCCTTGTAGCAATCAGGCTCTTCTCTTCATGATCATTACTCAAGCAGTCAAGACCCTGCTTTCCCCAATACATGGAGTTATTCTTTCCCCACTGTCATCTTAAAAACACTAAATGAGGGTGGAAATCCAGAGCCAGCAGAGAAAGAGCAGCGTTGAGCTGTTTGTAGATGAATTTATGAGAATGATCAAAGAGAAAGACTTGAGAAGAAAAGGAAAAGAAAACAAGAAGATAAGCTCAGATATATAGGATTACCTGCCTGGCAGTCCTGCATCAGTGACTTCAGTGGGACAAAGAAGCTACAGCTGATGGCTCCAAACAAATGTCTGCTAATGTTCTCCCAGTCATCATCAACTCACTGCATTGCCATCACTGCTCTCCAGAACTAACCCAAAGGAGGTAGCTGTGTCAATGCAGGGGTCACTTTCTCCCAGATAACAAGAGATAGGACAATGGGAAATGGCCCCAAGTTGCACCAGAAGAGGTTTAAATTGGATATTAGGAAAATTTTCTTTGCTAAAAGAGTGGTCAGGCATTGGAACAGGTTGTCCAAGCAGAGGAATCACTATTTCTTTGCAAAAGGTGTACCACAAAAATTTGGCACCCAGTGATGCCGGGTTAATGGTTGGACTTAGAGGATCTTAGAGATCTTTTCTGACCTTCATGATATTATGATTCTATAATTAGCAGAGGGCTGTGTCAATTCAATTCACACAAACATTTAACATTGGAAGTGATATACACACGATGACCATTTTGCTCTCTATCAGTTTGGTGAAAAAACACCCAGAGTGTTACAAAACCATTTGTTCTCTGGGGATTTTTTTTGTTGCATTTTTATTTTTGTTTCATTTACAAAAGAAACCAAAGCCAAATATGCAGAGAAGCACAAGCATATGCACATTTAGAGATATAAATCTCTTTGTGTCTGGTACCATATAAATGAATGGGCAATCCTATGGTATAGGAAGTCTCACAGTTAACAAAATTGTTTTCTGTTACCCACTGTCATTGGTACTGTCAAGACTGTAGCTTCCCATTTATCTAAGGAGAGCAGTAAAACACTACGTTGTCAAATGTTCATTCAGTCATTTGGAAAATGACAACAGAAAGAAGTAGCTAAGTCACCAAGAAACCAGACTTGTAGCATGACTACCTGGCTGTTTTGAAAAGTATTTAATTTTCGTCAAAGCCAGGCAGAACAAGAACTTTTTGTGTCAACACCATGAAGTCCAGTATCAGGAACTAATCTAGCATTAACTCTTACCAATGCTTGACAAGCAAATGTTACTGCAAAATATTTGGTTATTGCAGTAAATATATTCAGGAGAACTCCATCTTCCTTCAATCAGTAAAACAAAAATGCTGTATTTAAACATGGTTCTGTTTTATAAATAATTCAGAGATCACTTGAGATCTCCTTGAGATCACTCTCTACAGTAGTAATCATCAGAAACTGAACATAAGACCATTTTCACTTTTTATTGGGTATGAATTCTTCTGCAAAAATACTGAGCCTGGACTTAGTAACAAGAAATTACCTCTTAATTACCCATGCAAAATCCCTTTACGTATCTTAAATTGCTATCTAAGTAATTCTTAATGTCAAACAGATTCAAAGGGTATATGCTGATTTTTTTTTATGTTGAAGTAGTTGGATAAAAAGATAGTAATTGAACAAGTTGTATTTTCTTCAGCCAAGAAGTATACTTCATTCTTCAAATGACAGAGCTCTAAGTAAAGCTGTTTAGTTATTAACCAACCAACACTCCATTTTTTTTCTGTTTTAAGACAGACTTGTCTATTACATAAGTACATACATCTTAAAAATAGGAATTATTCCAGCTTAAAACACTGGACAAAAACATATGTAAACCCTGTCAGGGTCATCTTGCACTAACTATAACTAAGTATGCTTTTATAAAAGCAAAAGACTGAAATTCTTGGGCAAACAAACAACTGAGAAAGCTACAGCTTGGCCAAAGAAACACTGCCACAAATACTAGGGAACATGCGCAGACAGAAATTATTTAGGCAGCAGCTATATTATCAGTTAGCTCATCTGAGACCATCCCATTTACATATAAAAAGGGTAAGAGATTAACCTGCCCTGCCTTACAGATAATCTGCTTTGAGTAAAAATTGCCTCCAACTATGCACCTTCCTGCAGGAGACTGAAACTGTCCTGCCGAGGGGCTTTAGTCAAACTCCTCAGGTTCCTTCTAAGATGATTTATCTTCAAAACTGGAAATGGAAGTAATAAAACCCCAAAAATGCAACAAAAACACATACAAACAAATAAACAGAGAAAAGGAATCTAGTGGAAGTAATTGTAATTAAAATCTGTTGCAAAGCCACACTAAAAATTAAGTTGACCACACCTATATTAGGGTCTTCCCTAGAACAACTTTCTTAAATGATACATTTGACAAACTAACGTATCATCTCCAAATGATGCAGGTTCTATTTACTTACAATGATATATTTATTATTTACTTTTTATCTACTTTTTTGATAAAAACTATTGACAAAATCTGTAACTTTTATTTTAAGGCATAACTGGATAGCACTTCCTGTTTCTAATGCTTCATTCATGTTGCAGCTCTCATATAGCACAGGTTCCCAGGATAAACCGTCACACACTTCAGTAGCTCTGTCTCCCCCATTTTACATGAAACACTGGACACAGACTGAAACCATTACCTATGGGAAATTCTGGGCAGATGTTTTAGCTATTTTCTCACACACTTTTTCACCTCTTTGTAAAACCAAGATTCATTCCTCACTGCCTTACCCTTTCCACCTCTGAAGTCATTAAATTTAGCTTTTTCCTAGCCAAAGAGAAAAGGGTATATTCCATCAAACCCCCACTGCCTTTGTTAATGAGAGTAGGCCACCCAGGTAGAGGGAAAGCCCCTCTACAGTCACATGTAAAGAGTCTAACTTCTGAAACCTCTATTTGTTCAGTAATCCTGAAGAAAGGGCTATTTTGGTACAGAAATAAACTGGGTGCCTTCTCACCCAAGAGCTTGATCGCCTCTTTCCAGGACCATCCCTATCAAGCTTAACCAATCAAATCCTATCCCTGACCAAATCCTGCATCAATGAAGAAGCATCAATAAATCACATGTCAAGACAACAGGATAAACTGAAATTTCCTTTTCTCAGGATTTTCTACCACTCTCTGCACCCCAGGAGAAAAAAGCCAGCTGACACACAGCCAACCTATGTGCCAAATCTGCCCTACCCTAGTGAGCCTTCAATAGGTTCAGCGATCAATTTGTGGTTCTTTGCTTTGAATTATCCAACAGCAAATAGCTAAGACATTTGATTATCCCTTTATTCCTATAGTAAAATGCTGACATAAAGGACTTCTGTGAAAATTCATAGATAATGAACCCTGGACTACAATATTCAGGGTTTGCTGCTTCTCTGAAGTGATTCACAATTTATCCTCATCCTTAAGAAACAAAGGATGTTAACAAAGTCAAAAGATATTGTTAACTAAAGTTCAGTCATGTAAATATTCCTTAATGGACCCCACACCACTACCAGCATCACCTCTCAAATTCTGCCCATCTCAGAGACACAGTGATTTGAAGCATCCTACAGGACTTCTCCTTGTTCTGTCTTTGAAATCACCCCATCTCCCATGGATCAGAAACATTCAACAAAAGCTGAAGAAGTGAAAAATTTAATGAAATGGGTATTGCTAATAGGAGATAGCAGAAAGGTGAAGAACCATTTAAGAATTACAAAGAAAGTGTTTTCAAAAATTATCAAAACCATACCTGGCTATCTTCTTTGAAGTCTTTGTTTTCTTTGGTTTGTGGTACACCACTACTCTTTTTTGTAAGCTCATCTATCCTTTCTTCACATTGTTCTTTTAATTCTTTCATCTGGTTGATACACTGTGACCTGAAAAAAACATAAGCAAGACTATTAACTCTCATCTAGACTCTTCTATAATGTACTTTTGTAAAATTATCTATTTTTTTCAATGTATCTATTTTTTCTTTATGTTTTATTATTTCTTTCATTCTACTACATGGCTTTACATTTGAGAAATCACTAGGAAAAAATGAGGCATTGACCTAAGTCGTAAGGACAAATTCATTCATAGTGCAAGCAAGCTCTGTTGGAAGATATTAAAATACTTTTGTTTCACCAGCTCAACAAGCTACATGATTTTTTCTTTGTGTCTTTGCTAACTGATTGAGTTAAAATCAATTTTGATCCTTGCAGCATTTCTACTATGATTACAGAAATTCATATTTTGATTTTAGCCAGAAAGAGGAAACAGATAAGTACCAGTGTAAATAGAAAACAGATGTAATCTACTGTTAGCAAACTGAACACACTAACTCAATATTTCAGCAAAGTGCAGTGCTGCAAGATGTAACAGAACATATGTTACAGAAATGGAGTTCATTAGTAGTTACTGTAAGTTCCAGAAGGAATATATCCTAAAGATGCAACCACTGTATATCTTTTACATACTTTTAATAGTTACACAGCACCATTAGCATCTTAACCTTTGTGACAGCAGTCTTCTATCTGCATCTGTGCAGCCTGCCCTTTCCTCCTAGGAAAGCTCCCTAACTCCTAGGTAAGGTCTGCTGTTGGCAGCAGTGTTTTTCCTAAAGCTGCCAGGGTGTCTCGGTTTGGGAAG